>JADDOH010017869.1:0-16021 GCA_016648135.1 Agrypnia vestita
GTTAGTTAGTTAGTTAGTTAGTTAGTGGCACAACGTATAAATAGGCCACCATTTTGGAATACGGTCTCTTTGCTTTGCGCCCGAGAGAAATGCAAGAGGTAGAACGGTCGTTCCTCACGTTGAATTATAAATGCAAGTCTCTTCACACAAATCCGAGTTGAATTGGTAGCAATCCAATATCTTCCATGTAAAGATATTACACACATATAAAGAATATTGCTTTAAAAATTCCAGTCGAAAATATAGATATCTCATTATCAATAAGGACATCTGTGTTGGGTTATGTGAATGACAAAGTTTTTGACTGAAGATAGTAAATATTTCTTATCTCTAGATGAACATCCCTTGTGAAAGTTGGAAGCGCACCCTGATCGGCACTCTGCACAGTCTTGGAACGCTGCTATCACTTCCTTTAATCGGAGCCTTCTCAGACAGATTCGGAAGAAGGCATGCCCTGGTGGTCTCGGGTCTTCTAGAAGGAATCCTCGGCATGATCAAAGGCCTTTCAGTAAACTACTCCATGTTTTTAGCTATGGAACTCATAGAGCCTACATTTTCAGGAATTTATACATCGGCGTATATTTTGGGTATGTTATTTTACTCAATTTAAATGTATTTAGGTTTAAAAAGCGATTGTTTATCTACTTTTGAGTCTTCAACTCTTTGAAGGATGAGTTGAATGTGATGTGTTATTATTTACGATGACATTAAGGGCTTAAGAGAATGGCTACCCGTTTCGAGTAGAGTAATCGCGATGTTTATATTGCATATTGTTTGAGATGATGGCAAGCAGAGAAAGTGAAATAAATAGTTCAAATTATCTAATTCGAGCGTGCGTGGATTTCATTGCAGCTGGTTGTGTTCAGGTACGCTTCGTGCACTAACATCTCCAAATGGTTATTCTGGTGAGTTCAGCTGCACCTACCATTGATCTGAACGTTCACCACATCCCTTGACAAATTGCAAAAAAACAATCGACTCGCTCCGCACTTTAAGCAATTCATTATAACATCGTCTAGCACAAAATAATAAAACAGTGCATATTTTCCTTTTTCATTTTTATGCGTTGGCAATCTATTGTGCTAAAACATCTCTGTCCTACCCTGCCCAGAATAAATCTTCCACCTGCCTCATTCCGGTCCACTGGTCTGATGTTGAACATCCAGAACATTTGCCTTTTACCAACTTCCCGTCTTCCTTCTCTCTCGCCCTCGAGTATAAGTCGTATTTAAATAATTAAACAATTTTGAATTATTGCGCAGTACGACCGATGCCTAAAAAATCATTAAACTGTACGAGAGATACAGAAAAAAACATTGAAAATAGTGATGCAACGAATACGATTACGAAACTGTTTATAACTGAACGCAACGCAAATTACGGTTTAGCTGTGCACCATGTATCCGAACACACTTATGCACTCTATTATCGGGGATTCCCCTAACATTGAATGTATGGATTTATTGAGTTCTCAATTTGTCAATTGTTACTTGTTTCATAGCATGAAATGAGTTCTTTCATCTAATTTCGTTGGGTTATTAATAAGGTAAGGTGCTCATTTCTTGTAGTTTTTGTTTCGTAATACGTATTGTTCGTACCATTTTATTTCCATTGTATGTAAAAGTGTTAACTATTATAAAATAATTTTAAATTAAATTTAATGGCTTCTTGTAAGCGTGAAAAAATTGATATTTATTTTCGACTGCTCGGAATGTACAAACGGATAAAATAAATGTTTTGCTTCTTGAACAAAGATTTGCTGGTGGTGAATTTTAATTGTAAGTAAAGAACAGTGATTTATTGTTTTTTACCTTGTTGAATTATTAGTATTCGTATTCGCCGAATAGGAAGTATGATATTCGTATTCGTATTCGTGAAAGTGGTATTCGTTGCATCACTAATTGAAAATAATAACCAATGCATAAAAATCTCCGAGAAATCACAATATTTGGCTGAAACAGGGTAAAGTAATATTTACTAATTTCGTTGACAGTGGATTTATTTTACTTACAGCCCTTGAGCTTCTAACTCCGTCCACTAGAGTCGCTGCCGGTGCACTCATCAACATCTACTTCGCCATCGGTCAAATACTAATGGGAATATTTGCCTGGGTGTTTCCGTACTGGAGGACATATCTGCTGGTCATGTATGCTCCTTCACTTCTCCTGTTCGTGTTCTACTGGATATCAGACGAGAGCATCCGATGGCTCATCTCCAGGTACAGATACCAGGAAGCAATTGACGTTCTGACTAAAGTGGCTGCAGAGAATAAAAAAACGCTGTCAGACGTAGCACTGGAAGGCCTTAGACATAATATTGAACAGGCAGCTAAGATTGATGTAGAAAATGTCAACGAAAAGGAAGACGCAGTGCTGGAAAAGAAGCCTTCTCCCTTGCGTCTTGTGCTCAGGTCGAGGGTGTTAATATTGAGGGTGCTGAAGGTATCCGTGTGGTGGGTAACGTGCACCTTTTGCTTCTACGGGCTGTCCATAAACTCCACAGTATTGAAGGGCAACATGTATGTAAACTTCATCCTGTCAGCCGTAGTGGAAATGCCAGGTCACGTAGTTGGCTATTTTGGACTCACGTACTTTGGAAGGAAGAAGACCATATTCTCATCGTTTTTGTTTGCTGGATTATGTCTTTTGTCTTTTGCGTTTATTCCTGAAGGTTCGTTGCGTTTTTTCAATTTTACGTTTCAGGATAAATATTTCAAGATATTTTAAGTTGCACAGTATTGGAAGTTACCATGCTGTAGAACATTTTGACTATCTAGAATAATTTTTTTACTAGAATCCAAGTCTATATACCTTTTTTATTAGAATCCAAGTCTATATACCTAATATTTAAATGAGTAGTTTCATAAACGTGATCAGTCATGTATCGTATCTACTCGAATAAACTATATTTTTCTGGATAAAAAAAAAATAATTTATAAATACACTTTAATGCAGCGGTCGCCAAAATGGTAGTCCGCGAGAATTTTTTCTCAATATATTTACTACTGAAAAATCCTTTTAGCGGTCCTCGAGATCTAAAAGTTTGGCGACTGCTAAAACAGAGTATTAGTTAAATTAGTATAAACCATTTGAGGGTATTCAATTACAATAATTTGTATTGTTTTAAGGCCGGCGCCACACTAGGCGTATCTTCCGTCGCGTCATTAATGCCGCGGAATGCCGCTACATTTCTTTCCATACAATATGCCTTTATCGAACACACTACGCGGATCATCGGTCAATCCGCTGGCGGAACGCTCGCTTCGGCGTCTGTTCGGTTCTCCGCCCGCGGAACTTACGTCAACGTAAAATCGATGACGTCGCGTCTCACGTTTTAAAATGGAACGCGCCACATTCGACAGATTGTCTACACGTGTGTTTGTTCTCCGCGCGGTCCGCCGCGGATTATTGTATGTGCCGGCCTAATTATTGCTGGGTGAGATAAAAATTCACCCGACTAAAGAACCGAACATAAGCGGTAAATGGACTATTATAATTTGACAAACCTTTGACGCGTGCTGTTATCTCCTGAATATTATTAATTTTAGTAGTCTAATGATGTAGTTTCTTTATAGATATATCCTGGCTTTCCCTGGTGGCATATCTCTTTGGCAAGTTCTTCGTGAGTCTCTCATTTGGTTCTGTGTACCTTTACACCTCAGAAATATTCCCAACTCCGCTACGACACTCGCTGTTGGCCATGTGCTCCATGATCGGGAGAATCGGCTCCATACTAGCCCCACAGACTCCATTACTAGTAAGTTTATTTAATTTCTGTATAACTATTTAAAAATGCGGATACTCTCAAAACACTATATTTCTTACTAGTCAGAAGTACACCGGAATACACCTCGCCTATTTGCAACCCATAGTAAGTATACTAGATACATTAATAGGCTGAACAGACATTCACTGCAAATGCATATTTCGGCGTTTTTTTACAAAAGTGTGGGTTTTTATTACTAATTTATATCAAATTTATGACTTTTTTTAGGGCAATACCTTAGACAGAACCTTTGTTCTTATACAAAAGTAAAAAACTGAACATTATTTACAACAATTATGAAAATATATAAGCATTAATCGATAGGCCGCGGCCAAAAAAATCGTTTTTAGTGTCCTAGGCGAGACAAATTTTTATTGAATATTTATATGCACGCGTAATATGTTCTTTTATACGTATAAAGTTTTGTCCATTATCTTGAATCCGTACTAAGATAATTAAGAAATGTTCAATATTTATAAAGTTGTGATGTTTTAAATTTGCAAGAAAATTTCACGTTTTTTGTTTTGTTGATTTTAAAACGCTTTTTATTTGTATAAAGAGAAGATTTTAAACAGTATATTCTGTTCATTCCCGTATTTTGAGGCTTTACTCACTAATTTAAAGTTTTTAAAAAAAAATAAAAGCACTTTAATTATTATTTAAAAATAAAAATTCCAAAGATGAAATGTGCCAATAAATAAAATGGCATCATTCATTGGCACATTTCCTATTTTCGATTTTTATTTTTAAGTAATAATTAAGGTGTTTTAAATAAAATAAAAAACTTTTAATTCAAATAGGGAATAAAGAACATTTAATATTTAAAAATATCTCTTTATATGAATAAAAAACGTTTTAAAATATCAAAAAAAAAGTAAAAATTTCTATCAAATTTAAAATATCATAACTTTAATAATATTGAACATTTCTCAATTATGTAAGTACAGATTCAAGATAATGAAGTAAACTTAATACGCATAAAAAAACATATTATGCGTACATATAAATATTCATCAAAAGTTTGTCTCGCCTAGGACACTAAAAACGATTTATTTGGTCGCGGCCTGTCGATAAATGCTTATATTTTACCCCCTTTATTTCCAGGCTGAATATTTGGCGGAGCTGCCCTCCTACCTGTTTGCCGGATCCTGCCTCGTCTCGGCAGCCCTGATGCTCACCTCTCCGGAGACCCTCAACCTGAAGCTGCCCGAGACTGTCGAAGAGGCTGAGAACATTTCACAGAAGAAGAACCCTTAGACGAAACAACAATATTCAAATTGGCCCTCGTAGTGACTGTCCGAGCAGCTGATATTCAGGGAGCCTACAGAAGCACAAGTGTAAACAGATAGCACTTTGGTACCTTATCTAATCTTTTATTAAATATTTAGAAAGAGTAAAGCGTGTACGTGTGTACGATATGTTTACTTCTCACCGGAGATATGCTCCGAGGACAAGTGAAGAAGTACAATACACAATAAAACTATAAAATCGTGTGGCGGGAGGTCCGCCCGGTCCGATAGCAGAGCCCCGACTCGATAGTGAAGGTTCGATGAAAAACTTGCAAAAATATAAACCGGAATTTTTTGACGTTGTTGCATGAATATTTAGGTATGCAGAAATTTATATGTAAAGTATTAAGAACTACCTCCAGTGCACCCGGTATATACTTTATGAAAAATATCTACATTTATTTAATTTATAATATTTTATCAAAGTTCCTAAAAAATAGGTCAGAAATAATGAAAAAGAGAATAGAACAATTGAATTCACAAATCTCCGTAACTATTAATATTTTTAAAAATTTCCAATTTTGAAATATAATATAATTCCTAGCAGTGTTGCGGACTAAATCTGAAATATCCTGTTTATAACAATTGTTTTTGTATCATCCATCATTGATAATGAAATGATCCCATTATCAGTTTGGAATGCTAGAAATCAGTTAAGTTTAATTTAAACATTATCATTGTCCTTCATGTTTGCATGCGTTTTGGGAGTAAATTTAGATCTTTCCAGTTCAATATCGAATTCGAGTACATATTGTGATATAATTTAATTAGTAGATATATAAGCGATTTAATTTGAATAAGATTGAGATAATTTTAAACAATAGTTTGTCTTTAAAATCTGAATCAATCAAGAATGATAATATCAGTATTGCAAACAGAAAAAAATATTTGTATTATATATATTCGGGGAAATTTGTCAGCATGACTAGAATAAATCTAATTTTCAATTACACGAAAATATAAAGTTAGTAGGTAAAGTATTACTACTGAATCCATGAATAATAGGCTTCGTTACACTTGTACACATACTACTGATATTTAAAACTTTAGTTTAGCTCATTATAAAGATGCTTTGCTAAAAACACCCTGCCGTCCTGAACCCATACAAATATCACAAAATAGTTAGTAACATGTTTTTTAATATCTTGTTTCTTTTCTTTCAATTCAATTCAATTCAATTTATTTAATAATATGTACAGTACAATGTATCTTCCAACAGGCATAACCATCGGCAGGTTGGTCCTGTATATTGGAATGTGAAACAATCTATGCTGACGATGTCTAATGTAATTATCAGGAACATACAAACCAATGTTCAGCATAATTTCAGGATTATCGATCACACCGCGAAACAACAGATAAAGATGTGTAATCAAATACACATTCCTTCTAGTCTCTAAACTATTGTAGCCAAGCATACCCTGGAGAAACTCGGTTGGGTAAAGCCAAGGATAATGCCCGTACTCTCTCATGTAGAGATATCTCAGAAACTTATTTTTCTTTCTCCACCATAAGAGAGTACTTGCCCTCATGTGGCCCCCAGATCATCGAGCCGCTCTCGAGTCTACTCCGCACCAAGGAGTTGTAAAGAGTTCTGAGTACGCGGGTATTCTCGAAAACCCTGGCAGTACGCAGAACAAATCCTAACATTCTCAAAGCATTACCACTGATCGTCTCTATGTGATCGTGAAATGTTAGGTTGCTTACAAATCTAACACCTAGATCTTTAAAATTCGATGTTCTTGTAAGATTTTGGTCGTTCATTTTGTAGCGAAAAAATAGTTTTTTGGGCCCTAGTGAAGGATGTAACCGAACACTTGGAAACATTAAACAAAAGTTTATCTCGTCTTCCCCATTCACATATATTTGATATACCTTTAAGAAAAGCTTTAAGTCATCCGCAAATGACAGAAAGCGCGAGTTTAATATTACATTTTTTACATTGTTGATAAAATAAGAAAACAATAATGGACTTGTTTTTTTTTGTTTATCTACAAGGGTCATCAGACCTGTTGATAACCTGTAAAAAAATAATAGTAAATAAAACATTAATATATCTATTTGTTTAATCTTATACACTTCACACCTACTTTTTAAAAATTATGTTTAATGTTATATATTTCACACCTCCTTTTTCTAAATTATGTTTAATCTTATATACTTCATAACTCCCTTTTCTAGATTATGTTGAATCTTAAATACTTCACACGTTTTTTTTCTAAATTATGTTATTGCTAAAACCTTCAAAAACATGTTCATACTATATTGTCAATTCATATTGTAATTTTTTGCTTTGGATTTCATTAATATTTTGTATGTAGCGCAGTGGGTTGACACTGGCTTCCCACACCGAGGATTCCGGGTTCAGTTCCCGGTGAGGTCACAATTTTAATCGATGTGATTTACCCAAGCTTGGGTGATTTGAGAATTCAATTTCAAAGATTATGAAATTGAATTCCACATAGAATTAACAGCTTCAATATTATTATTTTTTTTTTATGAAAATATAAGAAAGGATAAAACTTTATGACAACTGCACACAATGGTCTACGCGCGCATATGTGATGAGATCCGGTGTACCATAGTAGCGCATTCACTTCTGAGCTGAGATCTGTTATATAGAAATATGCTTATAAAATTAATGTATTGTCATGGGACGTGGGTGTGGAAGGCAAATGACACCCTTTAACAATTCAAACATCTATTTATTACGCAAAAAGTCACTGGACACTAATTAAATCGGAACACTGTTCTTTAATTTATAGTAACAAAATATTTTTTAAATAAAAAACATGCTCACTATTAAACTGCTTCTTAATTCGCTCTAAAATAGTCGCTAATTGTATCGCTTCAATCAGTTTCGAGAAAATTCTGTTTAATTTCACACGTAGGTACTCTCTTGATTTATTGTCGCTGGCTTCACCCGCCGCATGGCCCCCTGTAAAAAATTGTAGCGCGCAGCGTGACACCATCGCTTTTATAGGTAAGTGTTTTTCTCGATGTTTCGAGAATTTACGATAATAGCCCAGTCGTTAGAAGATTCGTGTGGATCATCCTAAAACCTACATGTATCTTCCAATTTTAGTTTAAATGGTCGATCGTCGATTATGTGTGATTCTTTCCAAATAACTTACTCGTTACAATATTTATTTTACAGATCATCTTAATTTATGAATAACCATTTGCATAAATTTTCTCAAGTTTATAGCGTAAAATATTACGAAGTTTTTAAATGAATATTATGCCTTCGATATTATTGATGTAATCGGCGATAGCTTTGTAGAGATTATACTTGATCATCATTTAAATGTATGTTTATAAATTATTATGCTTTCTCTACTTGAATTGAATTATACTGTCATGGGTTCGCGGCTTTGAGAGGCAAATAAAACACTAAAAATAATTAAACTTTTATTTATTACACACTCACTGGACACAAATTTAAAAGAAGCAACATTTTTAATTCACACTAAATTTCGCAAATCCACTTGAAAATTTTCCACGCGTATGTAGAAATTCTGATTCATTGGTTTGTATCACTCTAATTACTATGGAGCACTTCTCACGTCGGTAGGTTCTTTATTGATTTACTGTCGCTGGTACAAACCCGAATTAGCCACACTGAGTCGCCACCGCACGGTTTTGTTTTCATTTGCGTAATCGCAGAAATGTCACAATAACTGTGACACCCGTCGTCGCTTTTATACATACATGTTTGTTTCGCAGATGATCGACCTGTTCCTCAACATTTACAATGTTTTGTGGTTTCTTTGAGAACAATATAGTTGATTCTAGATTCATGTGGATCCTTGGAGAGACTTCTGTAATATGCAGTTACCATTGTTTTAGACTCTCGTGACAATATGTATTTTACTTATTATTATACTCGAGTTTCGAGAGTGATAGAATCTATCATCAATATGCGAAGTATTAAACAAACTATATTCAAATATGAGAAATATCATTAATCATAAATAAATTCAAATAATTAATGTAATACTTCTCTCAATATTCCCGATGCAATCACCCCTCCACTTTATACCCGTAACTCTACCTACCTACCAAATTTATTATTTATATTTATTTTTCCCAGTTTTTACAAAATAAAATTATTATTAATAAATATACATATTTAACAATTACATTAAATTGCATTATATTTACAAGTTTATATAATATGTAAGAGTAGCTTGATGGTCTTGTGGTTAGGACACTCGCTTCGTGATCCAAAGGTCGCAGGTTAGAATCTCACCCCAGAACTGCAAGCTAGTTCTATTTTCATAGCACGAGCATTTAGCTTAGTTTGAAAATAGTAAGAATATTGATGTGACACGTATTCCGTGCTCACATCTAAATTTTTATTTAAAAAAATGGAATCGCTTAATATAAAAATATAGAATGTGCTTGAAATAATATATGATAAGGGAAACGTGTTTCAAGTGCGTTGTTTGGTTTACGCTGATATACATTGACCCTAAACATATCAATCTGTTTATCCACTTTGATTAGAAGAACTGACCTAAATTGTATTATTACGTCTAAGTGGTTTTGAAGATAAGTGATGTGATTAATTTATATGATGTTAATTAATTAGTTTATTGTTTTACTTATCTGCAAAACATAGAAAGAAGCTGATCTAATACAGGTATAAAGTTATAATCAGGGCATGCAGAATTACCGTAAAGGAGGTAAAATATATTTATAGAATATATTTATTTACACCAGTTTACCGGGAATTTATGGTAATTATAGAGATAATGGCATTAATGGTGATTATTATGGCAGTAAGGCATTTAATTGAAAAGTCAATATTACAAATATTATTAATAAACTATGTGTTCGTACCCGGCGTTGCATGGGTTAAGGATTAAGTTGAAAATAAATTTGTGGGGGAAAAGAAAGTTTCCAAAGCCTCTAATTAAAACAAACAAGTTTCCATTTTATAAAGGCTGGGGTGGATAGGCCTACTTTATATGTAGGTAATATGTGTGCAAAATTTGGGTCCAAGCGGTGTAAATTTGTGAAGAAAATATATCTGGGGGAGGGAATGGGTTAGAGGAGGAAGGGGAAATTTTGCCTATATTACCCGACTGGTCCTAAAGTAAAGGTATCCACAATTTGAGTCAGATCGGTCAAACGGTACAGATTTTCATAGAAAATATATCAGGTGGAGGGGAAAGGGTGAAAGAGGAAGGGGTTAATGTCGCCCATGTTACCCGCCGGGTATTAAAGCATTGTGCAAATTTTGAGTCGAATCGTACAAACGATGTAGATTTGTATAGAGGACAGACAGATAGACAGACATACAGTTTTATAAGTATAGACATATATAAATAAATAGTACGATAGTGCGCAAATTTTCTTATTTAATTATCTTTTAGTAGAGGAATTACTTCAATTATTTAAATAATAATAAAATAATATTATATTATATTACAATATATTCACTGTTATAATTATAAATAATTATGGCAGTGAATATAAGGAGGCTTAAACAGGAAAAATTGCGAAAATTGTATTATAAAAACTTTTAAATGACTAGGTGGAATGCTATATGTTTAAATGAAATCATGTATCAGCCCACACAACATAATTAAGATAAATAAATATTTAACGTTTCATCGTTTAGGCTGGAGAAAACTCTCTTATACAAGTTGGCGGAATTATTGTATTATAATCATTGCTAATTGTAATTATTTTCTTTAAATTTTCAGAGTTGGTTTAAAGATTTGCACGTAAATAATCACAGTCGGTATTAAAATATATAGGCTCATTGATGCTTAGTTGATATAGCTGTCTACCGGCGATACATATTTCAAGTTTGGTCCCAGTGGTGCCTTTATATAGATTTATTTGTGCATTTTTGTAATTGACCAATTTATTTTTATTATCATGGAACGAAGAATATTCTTTTAAATCGCAACTTGCCAAAATAAACGCGACAATATTAAAAAAAGATAAAGTGCTATCAAATAAAGAAATGAGTTTATAGGAAAAAACCATTTTGGAATTTTTTAGCGTACGCAATATGATAATAACAATAAGATATTTACGCAATTAAAATAACTGTGTTAGATTAGGCAATTACTTCTCTTTATGGAAACATTTATATTATGTTCAAACTGTAAATTATAATGAAAAAATAGGAAAAAAACATTGTGGAATTTTTAAAGGAATGCAATATCATAATAACGATAACACGTGTACGCTATTTCAATTATTGTGATAGATAAGATAATTATTTTACTCGATAAAGATATTATTATATTGTCGAAAGATATTTTGCACTTTTTTTATTTTGTATTTAACAATTTTTAATTACAAAATAGTTTAATGAGCTAGACCCACAAAACGTCTTGCTGGATGTTTGTTTGCAGGAATGTCCATACAGTCAGACACATTTGATAAACTCGCTAACATATATATTATAACATCCTAAGGGATGTAGCGGGAGTCACACTGATGGTCAGAGTGAGAAGTGCCAACATAAGGCACACACTCGGCATAGAGCCCCTACTCCTACTCCTACTAGAGAAATCACAAATAAGGTGGTTTATATATGCAGAGTTACAGAGAACACCAGGGCCTTAACCAGCGGACTTCTACAATCCTTGAAATGGAACAGTTACTCCTGTAGTGAACTGCAGCCCATCCGCATTCTTCAGCTCACTGCGGCCTCTGAGTTCTCTGTAAACAAACTGCTTACTGAAAACCATCGCCTAAATTCCAGAACGTGCGAAAAGCGATGACCGAGAACGAAGTGGAGAGATAAGATATACGAATGTGTACGCAAATTAATGGAATTACATCAGAGGTCCTAACCCTTCATCGTATTCAGCCTTTGTATCCAACCTTCATCGTGGAGCAGAGAAACAGCAATATCGTATCCAGCCTTAATAATAGAGTAGAGAAAACGCAACCGGACGGGCGAAACTCCATCCGCGCGCGTTCTCTGTCTTACTTTATTCTTTTACTTGTACACCTTCACTTGCTACCGAAGCTTATCTCCGGTAAAAAATAAACATCCATACGAACACGCAACACTATCATTTCACCACCACACTTAACTTAAAGTTATAGACATCGTTGGTTTAGTACTTTATTAATTGATTATATAATTATATAATTAATAAGAATATATTTTATTTACAATTCAATTCAATTTATTTATTTATAATATAACATTTACATTACAAACATATGTTTAATTCGTAAATATTATTAACAAGTGAGATAATATACAAACAACAAAATATCAAACGTATATAAATTCATTCATATCAAAGGTGTAGGTGAATCCCGCTTCGGAAAACCCCTTCAGACACATGGAATATATCAATACCCAAAGCGATTTTGTTCAGCATAGCTGTGGCTCTTCCAACAGGCATAACCATCGGCAGATGAAACAATCTATGCTGACGATGTCTAAGGTAATTATCAGGAACATACAAATCAATGCTCTGCATATTTTCAGTATTATCGATCGTACCGCGCAACAATCGATAAAAATGTGTAATCAAATACACATTCCTTCTAGTCTCTAGACTATTGTAGCCAAGCATACCCTGAAGAAACTCGGTTGGGTAAAGCCAAGGATAATGCCCGTACTCTCTCAAGTAGAGATATCTCAGAAACTTCTTTTGGACTTTCTCCACCATATACAAATACAAGCCAAATAAAATAATAAAAATCTGTATTGAATTGTATTGAACTGGAATATCTGTGGGATTTTTATTATTTTATTTAACTTATATTGAAACAAATTAATTTTTCGTAATCGACATATATTACTGTAATGATAGTTTAACGTTTTATAAAAAATTAGTCAGAAATATTGAAAAAAAAAATGCAAATTTGATATTGCATAATTATTGATGATGGTCAT
Organism: Agrypnia vestita; assembly: GCA_016648135.1. Lineage (NCBI taxonomy): Eukaryota > Metazoa > Arthropoda > Insecta > Trichoptera > Phryganeidae > Agrypnia > Agrypnia vestita. Next base: position 12,940 of record JADDOH010017869.1, read on the forward strand.
GGCTGTTTGAAAATTTTCGACTCATAATCAAGGCAGAAATATATTTGATACCTTTCCATACAAAAATTTGATACAAAATGCAAGAAAATTCTATGAGAAAAAGTGCTCGTCGCCGCTAAATTTCGATCGCATTTACCAACAATCCCCTTAAAATATTGACAAATCTAAATCAAAATTGCCTGCATTTGAACTAGATTTTTTCTCCAAATTGGTGAATCGATTATTGTCAAGAATGAGAGTGTTGTATTCACGATGTGGTTATGTAATATTTTTATGTTATAATTGGGTAAACGGCTATTTGTAACCGTTGTCGTCGGCAGCCGTTTCCGCAATGTAACCGGATCGCCCACTTGCAGACTTGATCACAATTACCGGCGGTCACCGTGGGAGTCGCTCTCGTTCCAGGCAGCGCACTTATTTCAGATGTCTCCTCCCTTTATATTAACTCGTGGCGTCTGCTTGTTTGCCTGCCGGCTTGCCGGGTGAAAAAACTTTGGATCGATTTTTGAGCCTTTACCCGTGATCCAATCGAGCTGAAACTTGGCAAGCAGACTCGTGGCGATGATCAAGAAGGTCTATAAAATTTTCGTAAAAAAAAATTAATAATTATAGTATAATTTCGGATTTTTCAAACTTTTAATGGTTTTTTCATACAAGTTGTATGGAAATTCCAACGCATATGGTAGACACGAAACCAGAAAATGAGAAAGGGAGTATTGTAAAAACTTGTTTTTTATGGAATGCTGTGCTAAAGACTTCGGGACCGGTGGTGTAACACAGTGTTACATGATTACAATTCGACATAGTTTTTAATGTGTGCTAAAACACATATATTTACAATACACTTTTTTACAATACACAATAAGACAATTTACAATACACAATAAGACTTTTTAAAGGTCCCTTTATATAATTATGTAAGGTTAACCTACATATTTACATTATTTTAGTAAATTATCATAAAATCATGGCATGTCGAATTTGCGTGCGCTCACGCCGAGGTATCAGTACCGACTAAATTCAACGACGCGGCGACTGCATTCCGTCTTTGTCTAACACGTGTTACGCGACTCTACCGTGCTCTTTCGACATTATTTTCTCTTTCACCAAAACCAAGCAATTGCCATTTCTGTCTTACATGAAATGTGTGGTATTGTCGTACTCTTTCTTCCTCGATTGAAATGCGACGTGCAATATTCTGCTCTCTTTTATACACTGGCCGAAAATACGAGAGTAGCGAATTAATATTTTTAAATTAAAAAATCCGTACATTTGTTGCAGTTTTATTTAGTTATTTTGGTGTGAAAATGTCTATTCGATGACTAGAAAAAATGTGACGTTTTAGTTTTGGTAAATAAGGTAGATATTTCATATTTTCTATGACATGTAGACCTACGTTACACCACCGACACACAGGAGTTAAACAGTAAGAACTCGATGTAAGGTATATTAAGGCCCCACACCACGGTTCGTGCGCGGCACGGGGGTGTATTTTTCGTAATTATTTTCAAGCAAACGATACACGGAATTTTTTTTGATGTGTAACATCTTTCCTCTCGCTTTCCTGCAATCTGCGGCAGTGATTTCGTGAAAAAGGACTGAAATGCGTAACAGGATATAAGACGCTGGGGAAGCGCACGTAATTTCATTTAACCAATAAAATAACGTTTATAAACAAATCAATGTCCAGCAAGTGCCATCAAGCAAAGACGCACACTTCCAACAGCCAGCCCTTCTGATTTCGTATATATGTTACGTGGCTGGTGTCAAGCGTGTGGATGTTGCAACTTTGATATATTTTGGCTTATATCTTCGAAACTACCCAATAAATATATATTTTTTACATTAATGTAAACAATAACTACCCTTAATGATTTACATTCTCAAATTTTATGTAATTTATGTGATTATTTTAAATGTCTATTCAAAGTTTTCATAAAATATGTATGAAAATACAGTAAACTACTAGTGTACAACTGTCTGCTATAATACAGTAAACTACTAGTGTAGCAGGCAGGGCGTCAAATCAGTTTAGTGTTTACTTGCTGCAAAAAAAAAATGTATAGCGGCACAATTCCGCCATCTATGAAAATAAATAAAAATATATAATTGACAAAACAGGTTTTTTAATAAAAGTGCGTATGTAGATATACGGCAACTACCCAGTCCTGCAAAATTCAATTATAAATAAATGCACATACATTTTCTTTACTTATATTTACTAATAAATAAATATATAGGTATTAGCTTTTTTAAATGGTGACGTTTATTTCTGTTGCAGCTCAATTGATATTTTTAATAGTGAGACGTCAAATGTTACACATCATATGCGACTGCTGTAATGCTCGCTGGTTTTTTTATTAACATTGTTAATTATTAAGTAAGTATATACGTATAGAAGACTGTAACCAAATATTTGTACTTGAATATTAAGTATAGTTTGCGGCGTACTTCTCAACTCGGTTCAATAATTTTACTCCTGACACTTCCAACATATCAGTATTCGTCAGCTTGATATGCTATTTTTTAACTAACTAACTAACCATCACGCCGTTTCCCCGTGGGGGTAGGCAGAGAGGATAGAGCGCCACACTCTTCTGTACTGACATACAACTCTCGCCTCATCCACATTCATACATCTTCGCGTGCAGGCTCGCCGGTTGTTGAGGCTTCTAACGGGGCCATCTTTCCATTTCTTCCAGGAACACTCCGACGAAGTTGCTGCTCGGCTGTCAACGGCACAACAGCCATACTGTTCATCAGAAAAATAAAATAGAAATACAGTTAGGTTTCCAGCATCACAAAGGGAATTTCGATATCTTAAAAAAAAAATAGAGGGTGGTCCTTTATAAAAAAAATCCCTGCGTGGTGGCATGGAAACTGAATTTTCGAACAGTTTAAGACTTGGCGCATGCTAATCGGATGTACAGTTTTTTTTAATATGTTGTCAACCAGGTTGAAAAACATAGTTTCAATCAAAATTTTGCTGAAGGATAATTCAACATACAAACTAAATTTTTTATTTGTCTCTTTTCTTTTGTTTTTCACCATTACTCAGCTATTCCTGGACCATAAGACAGCT
>JADDOH010017870.1:0-24891 GCA_016648135.1 Agrypnia vestita
GGGTGACGAAAATGTGCTTTCTAGCACATTGTTTTGTTATGGGAAGGCCGCAAATGCTTCAGATTGTTTCTAAATAGGTGCGCCGACTGTGTCGGTGAGTCTAGAAGGTTCCGGAAAAACCTGCTCAAGAAAGTTCTGGAAGGAGAAGGTTCCAGAATATTCCCGAAAGTTCTATAAGTTTCTAAACTGAGTGGCGGAATGTGTCGGTGTGTCTAGAAAGTTCCTGTACATTCGATGAATTTCTATATAACGATCCAAACAGTGTACTAAAAATGCGTGCGAAGCCGCGCGGGCACAGCTAGTTTTGTATAATAGGTACTAGTAAAAACTTGAATTGTATTATTTTCATCCTTTAAAATAAGCGGTACATAATGGCGTTCTAGTGCCAACTCTGATGTATGGAAGTGAAGCCTGGAATTGGCAAAAAAGGAATGAAAGTAGACGAAATGCGGTGGAAATGCGTTAACTAAGACTCTTGTGCGGAAAATCTTTGGTCAATAGAATGAGGAATGAACGAATTACATAGAAGTGAATGTAATGCTGGCTGTTGTGTGGTAGATAGAATACAGTGCTGAGATGGTTTGGTCATGTAGAATATATAAGCATAAGAATGTATAAATATAATAAAAGTAGTATATATTTTAGGAGATTAAATGCATAATATCTTCCCTCTTCGTAGAATCGGAGCTCAATTTTCGCACCAAAATGTGCAAGAGTATGATTTGTGTTTAGAACATTGAATATTTTTGGTGCATGAACAATATGAAATCTTTGTGTTTTGTAAAAATTGAAAATTTGCCTGTTAAGTTAATTGTAAAGAAATGTGTATGATGAGGTTGCGTATCGGAAGATGTGGTATGCAAAGGCGGCTAGCTTTTAACATTCGGGCTCACGTCGGTGTTATATTTAGGTTACTAGGTATATATATCGTGATTTTAGTATTTGACTGTGGCAATATGACACAATGTAATATACAGAGAGAAATTGAACTTATATATTCACAAATAATTTTTTGAAGTCGATCTTAAAAGTTATACAGTGCGCGAGGTATTGCAGTTGACGTGGTTGTCGAGAAAAAAATGAGGAAGCGCCCTTTTTATCGGGACTTAAACCTTTTACCGGGGTTGAAAACTTAGCTAAAGTAATTAAGGAGATGTTTAAAACATATCTCATGTAAAAATATATTTTTAATTAAAACCAAACTACAAAAAGTAATCACTGATTTTCAGGAAGAATTATATAAGTAGCGTTAAGTTCGTAAGTATATTATAAAGAGTTTAATATTGCACGAGAAAAGTCATTCAATTTGTGCGATAGACGATAATAATCTTTAGACAAAGACTAATTACTTTTTAAATAAATTTAGACACAGACTAATTACGATGAAATAAATTTTCGTTTAACGCGATGCTATATTTCTTTTAACGTAAATTTTTATTATTATTTTTATATACCTTCATGAAAGAATAAAATTAATTTAGAATATATATATAAGTATTTTCCACTTTTTTTGTACTATATTTGATATAACTGCAATTGTATTACAATTGAAACGAAGTTAATTAAAAAGTGTAGATAAACTCATACATATGCAATCCTTTTTTGGTAATCAAATATCAAGCGAGTAACTCAATAATATTTGAAATTCTATTCACTTCAAATTTCATGGATGATTGGACTTTTCAAAATTGGTTAAATTTAATTTTACTGTATCAACAGTACAAATATATTTTAAATCCGTATTGGAGGCTAAAAATATGTTATTATAAAGGTATTAGGATTTAATGATGAAAAAATTGCATTTATATTTGTTAACAATTAGCAAAATCATGTAAAGAAGACTATTATAATATGGAGTGGTTCAAATTATATTTTAAAAAGTGAGACTGGTATTGTGAACTAAAACCATATTAAATTCCACGCACTTTACACATGCATTTTATATCTCATATAATTCGTAAATTCATACTTTTAATGTAATTTTCTACGTTGTTTCTAATTTTTTAACGCGTTGAATTTCTAATTGTCGTAATAAGACTATCTCTTTGGGTAAATAACGATCTATTAATGCTCATATTGGATAAACGTTAAATGCACGCAACGATCCGTGCTTGGTGTAAGCCTATAATGAAATTAAGTGCGGAACTAGAGAAGTGTATATCATGGATCATATAGCGAAGCAAAAATGGCAATGGGCAGGGCATGTTACAAGGTAGAATGCCACGAGATGGACTCTCGGATTTCTGAAGTAGAGACCTTGGGAGAATAAAAGAGGCGTTGTAAGATCTCAAAAGAGATGGATAACAGGGAAGAATGGAAGGGCATGAAAGAGGCCTGTATCCAGCAGCGGAGAGATATAGGCTAAAAAAGAAGAACAAGAACGACGTGTTGATAATCTATGTATTGAAAATAAAGGAATAAATATAAAAATATATGTTTGTGTTCAAATTTCCATGAAGAAAGCCCACAATTATAAAAACGTTATAATTGTGGGCTTAAAGACTTTATTTATTTTTTTATTTTATTTTTTATTTAATATTAAAACTACATTTAAATCATAATACATTTGTCTATTACAATCTACTTAGATACATTTTATTTTATTGCTTTGCCTCTCCAAAAATGAGACTTGCTCATGTGCTTGGTGAGGGGCTTACACTTTATTAGTTTATTTTGGATTTGGCTTATTTGTTCCTTAGCTATATGTCTTGTTATGCATTGTCAATTGCTATATGTCTTGTTAGCTATATGTCATTGCTATATGTCTTGTTAGCTATATGTCTTGTTATGCATTGTCAAATTGTATCGATCTAAAGTGTTGGTTTATTTTTTCTTTAATTGTTGTAAGTCATCGATTTTCTTAATATCTGTAGGTAGGTTATTGAAGTTTTTTTATGCCCAAGTATATGTAGTTTTGTTGACACAGTTTGGTATTATATTTTGGGATTTTAAAATTATTTTTGAATCTTAATGATGTGTTTTTTTCAAATTTAGCAGTTATGTTTTCTTTAATTAGTTGTATAATTGACGTTTTTTTGTAAACATTCTCTAATTTTGGAACTTGGAATTTAGAGAAAAGTAATTGTGTAGAGAAGGTTTTTCTTTTTTTTAATATTACTTTTATAATTGATCTTTGGATTACTTTCACTGTGTTTATGATGTTATTATACGCCCCTCCCCATCCAATGATTCCATATTGGAGTAGTGCATGGACAGAAGCGTAATAAACCATTTTTAAATTATCTATGGTTAGTGTGTTACGCAATCTTATGAACATATATATGCATTTCCTTATTCTTTTGACTAACTCGCTAATGTGGCTGTGCCATTTTAGGTGTTGGTCTATTATTACACCAAGGTATTTTAGTTCTCTTTTAGATTCTAGAGTTGAGCATTTGTCATTGCAGTTAGTTTTTTTGCAGTTGGTGTCATGTACAATAATTTGTAAATTTGAAGGGATTGTCGGTTTTTTTATTGAAAAAGGAATAAAGTAAGTTTTGTCGGAATTTAAGGAGAGTAAGTTGTTGTCAAACCATAATTTTAGCGTATTTATGTCATTGTTCGCTTGTCTATTAACTGTGTCCCAGTCGCTTCCTTTCGTGATGATCGCAGTATCGTCAGCGTATGATATTATTTTTTCGTTCAGTTTTAGGTTGAAGATGTCGTTAACGTAAATTATAAATAGCAATGGGCCTAGAACTGTCCCCTGGGGTATACCGAAGTCGCTGGTTAAGGGTTGACTTAGAGTTTCATTAATTTTTACACATTGTTGTCTTTCATGTAGATAACTTTGAAACCAGCTTAGAGCTGTACCTTTTATACCAACAGATTTTAATTTTAATATTAGTTTATTATGTGAGACACTGTCAAAAGCCTTTCTTAGGTCCACGAAAATACCAATACATTTAAAAGATTTGTCTAGCGATTCTTGGACAGTATTTGTTAATTGAGCTATTGCGTCTTGCGTATTTTTATTTTCCATGAAACCAAATTGGTTATTATGGATTATTTTGTTTATTTTGAGAAAGTGAAATATTCTTTTCTTTTTGATTATGGATTCGGTGATTAAAACATTTATTTCGGCTTCACAATCTGATATTATTTAGGAAAGTTTTTAAGCCTCCTCATATTATTCTTAAAGATCTTAGCTGCGGGATAAACGGGGTAAGTTTATTACTAAAATTCACATTTTTATTTATTTAATTTTTCTGTATCGACTTTCAGTTTTTCGGCATAAACGTATCTCGCTAGTTAACAAAATTATGAAATTTCATTTCACACAGGACAATGAAGTGAGTTATTCAATAATGGTAATAAAATATTCAATCCTGCACAGAGGAGCATGTAAATACGTTTTATGTAGTAAATGACGTGCGTGCGAACGTCCAATCAATTTATTGTTGGAATCAATCGATAGTCGAAATAATGATGTCACGTGTCCGATTTTTCAGAAGCGAAACATTCACAATATGACATTCAATAATTATATATTTATGAGTGATTAAATTGGTACACCATTAGAGGAAAAATGATTTTTCATGTTTTGTTTAAATAATTAATTATAATGCATTGGCCACAGACCATCAAAATATATAAATATTTATTCTCTGCCTGAGACTTGGTCTGAATCGCAATTTATCATGCAAAACTATTTGATATTTCAAAGAGTCTGGGTATGAAGGGATATTTGATTTGTCGCAGATGTTACCAAAATAAGTAACAAAAGGATTGTAAAATTAATAGATGCTTCTCCTCTCAGTCTTTATTGTATTAAAAAACCATAGAAAAAAGATATAAGGTGAGTTGCGGTAAATAAATATGAAATGTAATGTAATGGTAAATGAAATGGAGCAAGTATACAGATCATGTTACAGTGGCACCATTGTCTTTGAAGACTTTGTTAAAATCAGTTTAATTCACGCTATGACACATAGATGGAGCTGCAACACGGTCTACGTTGTCAGTTATTACCATTAAAATTTTGCGCACTGGTTTATTGAGACGTGCGACTTGGGAGTGTCATCGTATATTTTATATAACTTCACAAAAACCTGTGTTATATTTAGTTTTGTATAAATTGGTTTGATGAATATTTAAAGGAATTTTGATTTATAAAAGTGATTTTGCCATACTGGGGAGAAGTGCAACATTGTGGATGCACTTCAAGATATTTTTGTATGGACAGAATTGTAACTAGTGATAACTTCTTTAAGTTCTAATCGTATTATACTTTTTTTTTAAATTAAGCAATAAATTGCTTTTTCCTATCATTAGGAGTTAGTATGATGGGAAGATGCGCTTATCCTATCTGGCACTAATTTTATTTGATATTACATATTTTTTAAAAGATGTTTTGTTCTGTTTTGAGGTAGCAATTTTGTGCGTTTATTATGTTTGTTGAAATGGTAAAATATATATATTTTTTTTTCTTAAAATTTTATAAAAATAATCATGATAGAAGCACTTACCCTGTTTATTGGGGCATGTGCATCTATCCTGACTATAATTAGAAAAATGTCTAAAATTCAATTGAAAAGCAAATTATCATTTAATTATAAAATCAATTATATTAAGATATAGTTAATATGTTACTCATAAAAATTTAAAACCGATGCGATAATCTGTTGAGTTGTACGATCACTTTGAATTTTCTATGGAGTTAAAAGAGAATTACGTAGATGGATGGCATCCCATCACGCATATAATGTATAGTTCCCATAGTATGGCTATTTACTTCGTTTGGTGAGAAGCTAGTTATTATATGAGAGTACATTATATAGTTTTGCAGTGCTTTAGCGCTGAATTCTAGGAGGGTTGTGCTAAAAGAATTTTATACAAAAATATTAGTATTGTACCTTTTTGGCCGCTAATCTTGAAATAGGCTATGCACAATTGCACAAGTCGTATTATTACCAGATGCAGCAATCTTTACTCTTCCTGAACGCTCTTGGCGTGATGCGTATTCGATACAATTACGTTGCAGAAAAATAAAGATTTTAACTGCGCGGGAGTTTATCAATTAACGTCGATTAATGAGAAATTTGACAAATTTAATGCTAAAAAAAACTGTTTTATACGTTTCGATAAAATAACATACTGAGAACCAAAGCCACATAATAGTGCTTTGCCCTGAATCAACATTATGCTCCGATGCGATATAGTACAAGTTATGTCCTCTCTTAAGATTCCCTCGAAATTAAAGCACGCCCCTTACATATATTTACGATATCGAGCCATAATGTTTTTTAATTAATGGAAGAAAAAGTCCTACCCTCGTATCATCCACCCGTAATGCGAGGTGCTCCTCTAGAACCAATACATTTTACATAATCCCACATCCCTCATTAATTCGAGGAGCCATTAAAGAGCCCATATCGTCCAAGTTGCCCTATGAAGCACAGTCTGCATGTCACCGTATGAGGTTCGCCGGCTAAAATTTATGCAAAATTATTCAACAGTCGACGAGGCCCTCACTCAATCGTTTGTTTGTCACCAAACCGTGGCCCTCGAGGGCAGGCGGAGGGACGTGTGTATATCACAAATGGGCTTAAAAACAAGATAAACTACAAACAAGAATGTTTGCCCATCGGCTATACCTGTGAATGGTGTCCAACGATATTTATTTATAGTCCATCTATCTACCTAGGCAATGTTTTAATCGAAATACGTACCTACATATTTTTATGCGATCTTTATCATAAAATAAGATGTTACAAAAATTATTTACACTGCCAAAATGGAGCATTATACTTGACATGCTTGACTGAATCAATTTCAATTATGAGAAGGGTATAGAATTAAAGGCAGAAATATATTTAAAGTGTTTTTGATATAAATACAAAAAATCATTTTGAAAAGAAAATTTCTCTTGAATCGTTGAAACCTAAATCATACTGGAAATAAGTTTTTAAAAACAATTGGTACCTAAATAAATAAATGGATATAAATGTAAAAATAAATATTTTACTTTTAAATATGGGGATTGCTGTATTTGTTATAATATTTCAACCTTAAATCGACAATCAACCTAACTTTTGTATGAAACGTCTATTTTGTAACGAAAGAAATCGTTTAAGATTGATTGGTTGATGTGAATATTACTTACTGCCTTTGCATTAAAAGTGATTTTGAAACATGATTTTGGAGGGGATAGAGCTACTTTTCTCAAATAATCTCCAATTCAGTACATTCTTATTGAGTAATCCTCGGTGATGGCATTAAAAAATATTGTTTTAATATTGTTGTCTTTGTTGTCTTATATCTCTGATGAAAAATAAAATCTGTGGCAGATATGGACAATGGACACAGGGCGATGAGTTGCAGCAGGGTGTAGGCGGAGTCGGCATAGGGCCAACGCCAAGAGACTTTCAACTTATCATAACAATAATCCCTTTTATACAACACTGTACATTTCGTCATTTTTGGCTCGAGGTATATAATGAAATAAATATTAATTTTATTATGACAGTCGGTATGGGTAGTTTGTTTCACACACAACTAATTTTTTCGTCCAAAATTATGGAAATATCGGTATTTGCCAGATGTTTTAAGTTTTTACAAGGTTTTTATATAAAAAAAATATACGTGCATATATAAGTACGGCTTGTCTTAACTATTCTCGAGATAAGTTCGTAGAACTCCATTGTCACTAACACGGATATTAAATACGTATTTTTAATTCTACTTTATTTTATTTTTCAGAGGTCATAAAATATTGTTTTCTCTTAACATGTTTTTTATCAGATTTTTTGTATTCATTATAAAATAGAAATTTGCCGAAAATTTTAAGTTTACTCGTTAAAAAAAATAAAGTAGGCATTAAACGCTAAAAATAATAATTTAATAACTGTAAATGCAGTATTTAATTACAAACGAAAATGCAACTTTTGAGTTCTGTTAAATTCTTAAGTTAAAAAAAAGACTCAACATAATCAACAATATCGTGGGTGTATTAAATTGAACCATAAAATATATATTTCGTTTAATAGGTATGTAGTGAGAATAATCATGGACACTTGATACATTTTTTGTATATTTATGTTATTTCTTTTGATTTTATTTGCTTTTTGGTATGCAAAGTTGTTTTTTTTATAATTTACTGGAAATAAAACAAATCAAAGATTAAGTTCATTAAAATTCATATTTATTTACACATGCATACTCATAAATATCAATTGCTGCAAATAGAGAATTTACAAATGAGTACAATTAACTTTTAAAAATAATATCTGTACTTCTAAAACTTCATAGCGACATTAATACCTATATGAAATTCATCTAGCGTATGTGACCTATATTAAATTTATCGAGGTTTCGGAAAATTTAGTTTCCAACCGATTCGATTTAACCATTTTTTAGATTTAAATCAATCACAGGCTGTGTGGGATTATTACGTGCTCCAATCAGGAGAGTGTTGGCAGCCATGGCTGGTAGTTTTAATCAGATATTGTCTTCGGTGGAATGACGATCTGTGCACCATGTGTTGAAGTGATCTGAAATACTTTTTAGAAATCTGTATCACGGTTGATATTGAATACAAATATAATGAATTTAAAATATATATAAAAACAGTACCCCGGGATACCAGAAAATGTTATTGGGAAACAAATAAAAATACTCAAGAGAGCTGAAACACGTATTTAAGGAGTTTCGTCATCTTGAAGCATCATCAATTGCACTCAAATTAACTTTTTTTATGTAACTTGTACATAATTTTTTTTTATCATTGCTTATGGAATATATTGGGTAATATTTTTCATAATTTTTTTTTTTTTTTAAATTTGAAAATGGAAGAGTTATGTGCTGTCCCGCTAAGTTTCTTCTCCGAGATGCGCGCAGCTATTGGAGATAATCATGTTGCAAGGGTTTGGGTGAAAAAAAAAAATTCTTGTTAAATGATAATGTATCTATGTAAAATGGTAGATCATGTAATAAATGATATATGTATAAAATTTTCACAAAATCAGCATAAAAGTTTGAGGGATATTTTTTTCTCCAGTCTGAAAATGGTGATTTCGAGAAAAACGCAACGGACTGATGAAATTTGTGTAAAATTCACCTATCATGCTAGCTTAAAAATGCTACAAATCAGCCAATTTTTAGAATTTGTGAGTGAATGAGTGATGACTCAATATTTTAACTAAGCATTCTGCAAAATAGATATAAATTAAATATTTACTCCTTTTATAATATTAAGTATATCCACACAAAAACTATTCATGAATTTAGAAATGCCAAATCAAGCTATGATTTTTTCGCAAAATCTGACCCAAATCTCTATCGCGTTAACGCAATATTTATGTCTCACGCAGCGCTGAGTACACTTCTTTGCTTGAACAGACGTGCTGCAAAACCTCCAGAATCAAGCAGACTTGAATGTACCGATGCACTATGTTATTATTTTATATTAAACAAATGCTCTTATTGTATACTATTTTATTTTATACTATATTTAGGGTAAGAAAAGTTTCTATTCGAACGATATAGATTTGCATCGAAAATATATCAGGGGAGGGGAAGGAATATGAGAATAGGAAGGAAATGTTGCCCGCCGAGTCCTAAAGAATAAGTTTACAAATTTTGAGTCCGATCGGTCAAACGGTACAAATTTGCATCAAAAATACGCCAGCGGGAGAGGAAGGAGTATGAGAGTAGGGGGGAAATGTTGCCTATGTTACCCACTGAGTCCTAAAGAATAATTGTCCAAATTTTGAGGCCGATCGGCCAAATGGTACAGATTTGCATCGAAAATATGACAGCGGGAGGGGAAGAGGTACGAGAATAGGGGGAAATGTTGCCTATGTTACCCGCCGAGTCCTAAAGAATAAGTGTCCAAATGTTGAGGCCGATCGGTCAAACGGTACAGATTTGCATCGAAAATATGTCAGGGGGAGGGGAAGGAGTATGAGAATAGAGAGAAATTGTTACCTATGTTACCCGCCGGGTCCTAAAGCATAAGTATGCAAAATTTGAATCGAATCGGACAAACGGTGTGGATTTGTATAGAGAATAGACAGACATTGAGTTTTATAAGTATAGATGTACCTAATATTTTTAAAGCCATTTGCTTTGTATCTGAAGAATCTTGTTCTTCTATTTTCCCCAGCTTCATTCCTACTCACTGTCATCGTCGACTATTGCCGTCAGTTCTCCTCATCCTTAAGCTGTCCTGGACGAAATTTCTTCCTCCGCCTTCCTTGAAGTCCTGCTAATTGACTCTGGTGCTTAGTAACTGAAGAATTCAAAGAATAATTTCCATAAATTATTTTTGAATTTATTTATTTATATTCAACCATATAGTTTATATTGAATACCATTATAATAAAAATCTGCCTTTAAATAAATATAAATAATATTAAAAATAAAAATTGATTTTTAGCGGAAAGTACTAGCAAGAAATAGGATTAAGAATGATTATAAAAAAAAAATTAACTATCATGTGTAATTTTTTACAAAAATTGTGAAGAGCTAATTTATGTTAGGGTAAACTTAAATCATATTGGATATATAATTACTGATGACAGTAGCTGCAAGTCTCTGCTGCAAACAACCAAAAACTCATTCATTTATGATGTGGATTTTAAAGTCAAAAAGTCAAAAGAGACAGAGAACCAATGCCTTTGAGATGTGGTGTTGGACCGCAAGATACACAAAAGTCTCCAAATTACAATAACTCAAAATCAAGGAGAGACTCTCAACTGGATGATTTGTCCATTTTTCTGACATTTTTCCAGAAGAAAAGAAAGTCTAGATAAGTTTGTTATGGTGAGCTACGTCGAAGATCGAAGAGGTAGAACTTGTTAGACTAAGTAGAAGAAGCTACATATACTTCTTTGGTGCGGCCCTAAAATTTGCAGGATGCTGGTAAAATAGAGGAGAAAAGTCAAGAGGACAGGAAATTAAAAAGATTTTATTCCTCAATAATGAGGAACCAACTTGGATGAATGATGAGTTAAGAGAAACATTACTATTAGTGTCAAAATAATTTATCATATTGTCACTGAATCGTAGCTATAGTAGCCAATGAATCGCGGAAAATGAATTAAAATTTTATTAAATAAATTAATTCACTAGATACTAGTTTAAACGGAAAACCGTTCTTTAATTCGTATTAAATTTTTTCACTAAATATCTCTAGCGCATTTGCTGCAGTTTTTCTATCGCAGGGTCGTTCCGCCCAGTTTTGCACCTACTCGCGCCGTATATCTATCGTTTGTTTTTCATCTCTGGTCAACTCGGTTCGCTGTTCTGTGGTCTTATTGTGGTTGTCAAAGCAACTCTCTCTAGTGCGCAGTACGATGCTCGTGTATTTTCAGGGATCCGTGTTATAGTCATTCCGCGAAGCTAATATATTGTGCTAGACCTTTGTAGAAATTTCCACTTTAGTGCATAAGGTGTAAAATGCTGTAAAATTTTTGATTACGTGCAATTTTTTCTGTGTCTGCCATCTTGTGACAATATTTTAAACAGACTAAACCTAGTGCAAAAAAGCTCTAATAGCTCTAAATAGGTCTCCAAAACATGTAGAAGCCTCATGACAGCGATTGAATCTCGATCCTTTGACCAAGAATAAATTAAAATTTTAAGGATAAATTTAATACGCATGTCCTGGGTTCGTCCTAGGACAACACAACGGACACAGTTAGGATGTGACGTGTCCGACCGCAGAACAGATAAACATCCTGAATTATTCCAACTGTATTAAAATCGCAGATATGCTGCGAGCTGATCCCCGGATTACAGGCGTTTCAAACGGGTAGAGTAAAAGGGTGTTTGTGATTGATAATTAAATATTAACTGTGGCCGTATGGAGCCCGCTGCGGGGTGAACTGTGATCAGTTAGTACTAAAGTTAACTAGACAAAACGATACAAATTTTTGAAGAAGAACTTTTTAAACTAATAACAATTGCTTTGAGTTATTTTATTTTGAAAAAAAAATCGTATTATATATCACTTGTATTATATATATAGGTATAAGCAATCTATATGATTTACTTTGAAATCTGAGTTGGCTGGGCATTATTCTTTTAACTGGACATTTGATGTCCAAATACATGAGGATATTTTGAGAGAAAAATAATGAGACTACTACAAACTTGTCTCCTACAGCGTGAGAAGTAACTGCTGTTTTAGAATTCAACACTATTTTCATCTATGTGATAGTTCAGACCTTCCAGAAAATGATAAGTTAGCAAAGGTACGAAAATATATCACACTTTTCAATAAAAAAATTTCAGCCGAGTTCCACTGAGTTAAATCATCACAGATTTCTGTCGATGGAACGATCGTACTTTAGTCATGGTACCAAGCAATGTATAAAAGGAAAATAGCTATGAGGCTCGAGTTAAAATTGATGCTGCTAACACGGGTACTTTGTGACATTTCAACTGTATCAAGGCGCGACTGGCAAATCGTTGAGTAGCCACGCAACCTATGGATTTTTTTATGAGTGATGGGTGCTTTTTTGTGGAGTGATAATATTATGAAATGATAATACAACTACACTCCTAGCGAGAATCGAGGAGATCAAGTTGAAGCCGACTGCTCACTACGCAGATGTAGTGAGCAGGAAAATGTGCAAAAAACTTGACGTAAGCCTGCATGTGAAATGTCATAATTAGTAAGTAGTTAGCCATGTTACATCCTCCATCAACTCTTTAACACTTTTTGTTTTAGTTTATGTAGTTATTCTTCTTCAAACAATTAAATTTCAATAGAAACACATTATGTATAATTTCATATATATCAGTACAAAAAGAATAAATAATGCGCGGTGTCATCCTGAGGTGACACCTCAATAAAAAAAATTGCAATATTTGTAAAAAAAAATTACCTATTTAATGTCTATATGCACACCCAACAATAGCATACATCAAATTTATCCATTTTCCTCCACTGGTTTCCACACGGGAATTGACGGGTTAATACTAGAATATTCATAATTTTATGTTAATCTTCAGGAAGACATGGCAACATTGCAACGTGGTCGGAGGCGCAGATCAATCGGTTTGGCTGAAGACAGTGCAGGGTGCGGTCGCAATTATGAATTTACCACAAAAATGATGACAATTATTCATCAAGAAAATAATCAGACATTTAAGAATAAATTAAATACTATGTTTTAAACCACAATTATAATATAGACAGTCTATATTATAAATGTCCTAAAGAAGGTTGAGTCCAACCGAAACTAGTTGACAAAAATATAGTAATAAAGTGGTTTAAATCCAAAATTAAGTGGTATTTAATTTATTCTTAAATGTCTTATAATGTTAAGCCACAAAGTGTTTTCTTGCTTTGAAAAGTTAAGAAAATAATCACTTATGTACACTTTAAATATATTTGTGATTATTTATCGTTTCAAAGTAGTTGTTGTATTTTTAATCCATAAAACCACAATAATATCAATAGAATTATAAGGAATAACACACTTTTGAAATCTCTCGAATTTTTTATTTAAAAATATAATAGAATTCTGAAAATGTTTATGGATAACATTTTTTACATGATTCAATACAGGAATATAATAATAATGGTAGGTCGTTGTATAGTTTTAATCCGTTAGTTAGTTAGCAAATTAGTCGTGATTGTCCTGTTTTTGTTTTTTCGTGTGTTATGTGATAGTTTTGAGGCGTTCTAGTGTTGTTTGGTATTTTTCGTGTATTTTGTGTAATTTTATGTCTTCGTCTTGTATTTCGTCATTTGCTAGTTTGTAAATGATTTTAAGTGTTTCGATTTTTGTAATGCTTTCAATGTTTAATTGTTGTGTTATACGGTATACTGTTTTAGTTGGTATTTATTTTGACTTTCTCGTAAATTCTCTAAACTTCGTGACGCGACATTTATGTATAAAATGAAACCTTGAATTAACATTTATCTATAAAAAGACCGTGAATTTAAGCAGTTCTACAACTAAATTTATATCTAGTGAGTTTGGTGAATAAATAAAAAAAAACTTTATATTTTAAGTGTTTCATTTGCCTCGTCACAGCCACGTCCCGTCAGAATATTCTCTAATAAATTACAGGAACAATTTTATAAATAATTTTTTTGAGATATCAATTGTGTTAGTATATTAGTTAGTAATCTATCTACATACAATTGTTTTGTCTATATATATGACATAAAATTTGATCACAGTGCAGCGTTACTAAACTAAACTTTGATTTTCACGTTCACGGTTAGTTTGTTAATTAATTTCTCATAAGGGTAGATGTACTGAAGTTATCTTATTATGTATACTATACCTATATTAAAGTTGGTCCAAATGCTTTTACCGACTCTGCGTTATAGAGCTTGGTAAGTGAATGTTGTAATGTGTGTGTACAACATTGCCAATGGTCCGTGCGCGTGTGTGTGCACCTTTAGTACAAAGAGAGAGAACTCGGAAACACACTTCTCCAGCTCAAAGCTAACAACAGAAAATTTAAAAATTATTAAAAAAAATTAGATTAAAAATAATGTAGACGAAATAATATTATCCTTGTTGTTGTTTATTAAAATAATCGAGTTTCGAAAATCTAACCATTTACGTATGATTATTATCCCCGCTTTACAAAATCCAATTTTTGAAATCAAAAAAAATAATTAAACAATAATTTAAATGTTTTGAGAACACAATTACCGGATTTGTCTACTATGAGATTATTATATAATTAAAATATAAAATAGAAATCTCATAGAGACGAAGTTATTTATATGAGAAACATGTATGGAAGTCTCTTATACGATGGCCTAGGGTTTACAAACAATATAAGATTGTATTAAGTGAAAACTCTACACTATTTTTTACAAAGATCTTACGTTGGTAACTGAATTTAATTAAATTAAACGAATATCCCATTATTTAACATATTCCCAATTTTATTTTATCATCTCCTATCCCCATTTCTACTATCGATTTCTTTGCATATTTTATTTCATCAATCAGTTAGTGACGATGATTATACATCCTTATTTGGTCCACTATAAGACTTTTGCGCAATGACTAAGTGATCAGGGGTTTAATTCTCATTCAGGTAGAAAATATCAACTACTAAAGTATTGGTAAGTAGTTGATAAAAAAGTAACCCATAAAAACCAAGTTTTTAATATACTCTCTTTCTTTGTAAAATATAATAACAATTACGAATTAAAACATATAACATAACACTAAACTTACAGTAATTTAATATATTTCTAAAATGTCAGATGTTTTGAGCTGATAAGACACTTCATGCTTTGAAGATTAAATTCTAAAAACATTTGTCAGTCAATTTAGATTTTCGACATACGTAGTGAAGTACCTATTATGAATACCGACGGAATAATTCAAATTTATAAAATATTCCGCGACGTTATCGGGCCGCTACGCTAGTAATCAAACTTTTCTAATGATTCCAATTTGAAAAAACCAATAAAATTTCTAAAAATCCGAATTTATACTATAATTATTAATGTTTTTTAACGAAAATTAGATAGATCTTCTTGATTGTCGCCACGAGTCTACTTGCCAAGTTTCAACTCGATTGGATCACGGGAAAAGGGTTAAAAATTGATCCAAAGTTTTTTCATCCGGCAAGCCGGTAAGCCTGCAAGCAAGCAGACGCCACGAGTTAAAAGAAAGGAAGTAAAAATGAATAAAAGATTTGCGAAGATTTTATTAATCACACCACCGCGCGCCGTCTGGAAATCTGGAAAAATTCAAGTCAATTAGATTATTTTCTTAAATTCATTATGATAACGATGTTATTTTTTTTCTACGTTTCCATGTCTATAATCAAAAGATAGTTGTACTAACGTAGGTTTTGATAAAAAAACCCATAGAATTTACATTTCATTGTATAAAAGATTAATAAAGGCTAACGATGGACGAAGGCTAGCTAAATCCAATTCATGGTACCCATTTAATTACGCCCTATGGGGCCCGAGTGATCACAATTATTCTAAGTAGGCTGTATCTTATGGGGATGAGACTACATTATCAGTTTCTGAAGGGTCTCTCCGTACCCGAGTGGTAATCGGACATGAAATTCATCCCAAGAGTGAGTACCACGATACTTTATTACGAAATTAATACAAAAACGATATTAAAATTTTACTACGCCATTATATTAATATTGCTAAGAGAGTATGTAGAGAGAGAGCTAAGAGAAATGTAGAGCAATTCAAAATATTTTCGTTTATAGGAGACATTAATTAAGTTTTATGAATTTAAGGGGGGAAAAATTACTTTTTTGATTTTCTGATTACCTGCTGTACTTATACATCCATATAGGGCATTGTAAAATTAAACCTAACGTCTAAGCATAAAGTTAAAGCTTAAATAATAATACATGTAAACGTATATACATGTATATATTAAATATTTCCCTATATAAACTCATATTTAAGGCATGGAATTACAGTAGTAAAGTATCGAATAAATAAATTAAATCTATACCTTATAACACTCAATGTCTGTTTGTCTGTTTTTTTATATAAATCTACACCATTTGTCCCATCTCACCCAAATTTTGCATACTTTTTCTTTAGGACCCAGCGGGTAACATAGGCGACATTTTACTCCTCCCCCTATTCCCTCCTCCTTCCAGTGATTCTATGCAAATCTGTACCGTTATACCGATTTGACTCAAATTTTGCATACTTATTATTTTGCCCCGACGGATAACATTAGTGACATTTTCCCTCTCCCCCTTTACTTCTCTTCCTTCTCGAAATATATTTTCCATGCAAATCTGTACCGTTCGATTGATTGATTGATTCAAATTTTGCATAATTTGGAAACTTATTCTTTGGAACATTTCCCCCCTTGTACCCCTTTCCCTCCCCCTGATATATTTTCAATGCAAATTGGTACAATTAGACCGAGCGGACTCAAAATTTGCAAACTTATTCCTTAGGACCCGGCGAGTAATAACATATGCGACATTTTCCCTCTCCCCCTTTACCCCTTCCCCTGATATATTTTCATTGCAAATCTGTACCGTTTGGTCTATCGGACTCAAAATTTGCAAACTTATCCTTTAAGACTAGGTGGGTAAGATATATAAGCGAAATTTCTCCTTCCCTCTCTACTCCATCCATTCCCCCAGATATATGTCTCTACAAATCTACACCGTTTGACCGATCTGACTCAAATTTTCCATACGTATTTTTAGGGATCCGATGGGTAAGATAACTGGCATTTTCTCCCCCTCCTACCTTTACTCCCCTCCCTCTGCATGCACATCTGTACCGTTCGACCGATCTTACCCAAATTTTGTACAATTATTCTTTAGGACCAGTCGGGTAATACAGGCGACATTTTCTCTCTTCCCTATAACCCATCCCCTCTCCCAGATATATTTTCTGTATAAATCTACACCGCATGACCGATTGGACACAAATTTTGCATAAATATTCCCGACGGAAAAAATATACCACATTTCTTGGAATTCTTGTAATGGAAAAAATGGAAACATTGTTTTTGGTGGTGAAAACAAAGTTAATTTTTATTAGTTAAATAAATATATAATCGAGGAAAAACATAATTAGTTAAAAAAATGTGATATTTCGTATTTGTATATATAATCATTTGACTTATGAAATAAAATAATACAAATATATACACCAGACTCCCGTTTATCTGTGATCTGATTAAACGAGATGCACAGTATCCAGGATGAATAAGAGACGAAAAAAAAATTTATTTAAATTAAAAATGTTCCTCGTTGCTTTTAATGACCAAAAACATGTTTATAGTCAAAAACATCAGCTGTGCATCTTGCCTGAAAAAGTGATCTTTTTTAAAACATTATTATTTAGTTTGTTTTAGTGCTTCAGTTAGTTGTGTTCAATTGTTACTGACAGTTTTTTTCAAAAGAGGGCGTAAATTTGGTAAAAAAACGTATATTTGGTAAATACGTCAATCATGAGAAAGAACGGGACTTATCCTTGGCTCTATTCTACAGGGATTTTCCAGCCAACAACTTGTTCTATAACAGTTCAGGCTATAACTATGGCTATAACAGTTCAGAAATTAGAAGGAATATAGGTATAGATTATAGGTGATAGATTATAGACCCAATAAGAAATTCATACCTACCTTTCCATATGAAATTTTTTATATCTGTGAGACATATAGGTATATCTTATTCGGGAGGTAATCGACTGAAAAAAATGGAATAATAAAATTAAGTGAATTGATAACTCAAAGAGAACCATATAACTATCAAATATTGACGACTTATTAACAAGCTGGGATAGTGAAATTGATAACACGCTGTCCGCGTAAGACATAGGTCCGTGGTTTGAATCCCGGTTCCAGTAATTAATTAACTTTTCAGTTTTATTATTTGATATGTGTGTGTGTTTCTTTGCGTTTAATCAATTTATTTATTTTTGTGTCATATATATATATATATAATATATATAATAATATATATATATATATATATATATTGTGACATTAAGTTTTTACCCGAACCGTAATTAATTGATAATTAATAGAACTAGATTATATGCGAATATACCCCGATGTTGCAATGCAAGTACTTTTATTTTTGAAATGGTATATTCCGCTCACCGCGTCTAGCGCATGTTATCTATGGTCTAGGGACACGTCACTACGAACCCGATTCTGCAAGCATGTATCGAGCACACGCGAAAGAGCTTCCATTTTGGGTAAGAAACGCAAATGATAGTTTTGATTGACCTGATATAACACAAACCGTCTTTTTATTGTTATATTTGTAATAGTACTAATAAATTTTATTATTAATTCAAAATAGGAGCTTTTCCGCGGTACGTTGTACGTGGGAGCTGATTGAGCCCCAAGCAGAAATGGCCGGCTGGAATTTCGGGCATCACAGTTTGAAGCGGTCGCATCGAGCCTCAGCGGTGCGGCTGGTTCGACCTAGGAGATGGATGCTGCGACGTGATACACGGAGGCAATCATCAAGCCTTCCAAGATGTCGGCAGGGTCCGCCGGAAGCGTCGCAGAAGATAACCCTTCGTACGGTATATGGTCAATTTAATACGCGGAAGCGTCGTTTTCATCGTCTTTGGGGTTGAATTCGCTACCAGCAAAGTTTCTAAAAAATGTGTGGGACATTTCCAAGGGCATTTAAAATGATTTAATAATAATAACGTCGATGTAACATCCATCTCAAAATTTTGACATAATCTTAATATTAGAATGTTGTAAGTTGTTTGTTAATTTGTGTAAATTTGAATTGGTAAGGGGCGTATATTAAATTCATACCATGGGCAAGTTACCATTCAAAAAAATAAATTCTCCAAAGTAAACATTAAATGTCAATTCAGTCGTCGCATCGTGGAATAAGTTTGCGCGCTCTGAAGGTAAATTGCATAAGCATAATTAAAACATATCAGGTAGATCTTAAGAATGTTTGTTTATTTAATGATAAATGGAATTGTGATACTCGAGCTGAGATTTAGTTTCTATTTCTAACTTAAGATCCATATGATAATTACAGGGATGTTTTGTATGGAAACAGAAGTTCCAGGTCCACTACCCAAAAAGGATCCCTTAGAGCCATGTGTAACCACTGAGCAGCCGGTGATAACGAAGACCTCGTTATAATATATATATATATATATATATATATATAGAATCAATATCTTTTTTAAGTGTTAATCTACAATGTTGCTGAATCAATTGAAAAAAAAAAAAAAAAAAAAATATATATTTATATATATATATATATATATATATACTTTTTTTTTCAATTGATTCAGCAACATTGTAGATTAACACTTAAAAAAGATATTGATTGTATTATTTGTATGTATCTACTTATATTATTTGATTAATTACACCTACATGTTTCGGAAAAACCTTTCCATCGTCAGGGTGTTATATATATATATATATCAAAATATCAAAATGAATAATGTCCTTTGTTTTTGTAAATTATTTTTATATATTTTTGCTAAAGTTCTTTAATTGGAAATTTTTTTAGAATTTTGCAAGTAGTTAAATTTAATTGATTATTAATTATATTTTGTTTACTATTACATGCTTTACTAATTTCTAATGATTCTAAATTATTAAATTTTAAACTAAAATTATTTATGTGTAAAAGAGAAAGTCCAAAATATTTGTCAAAACCGTGTTCATTTTCAAATAAATTCAGAAAAACGATGGAAAGATTTTTCCGAAACATTTAGGTGTAATTAATCAAATAATATAAGTAGATACAAACAAATAACACAATCAATATTTTTTTATACATAATATATATTGTTTAATGATCCCCTGGGGATAAAATGCAGTATTCTTGAAAAATTTAACAGTAGGTACTCAAAAAATAATGTGGGGTATAATATTTTATGACTTTCTTTAAAAATAGAGTAACCAAAAATAAAAAAAGGTAAATGCAAAGGCTCTAATTATCATACATATGCGCGTTTAATTATAACAAAATATATAAGTTGTTGGTTGACAAATGAAATTAATTAATGATTTGGTGAGATTTTCCCAGGCAGTGGGACGAATCCATTAAAATTATTACTAATGATGGCGTGCGGTCCAAATCATCTCTCGACATGATTACTCATAATGCAAATATTAATTATTTAAAGCAAATTGCTTCATATTTACTTAAATAAATCATTACCTCTAAACATAAAGTTTAAGCTAAAATAAAAATACATGTATACTAACTAATACAAATATATATTAAATATTATATACAGTCATATTTTAGGCATGGAATTACAGCAGATATACTTATTATAAGCTAAACATATCTCATTAAAAATAATAAGTAAAAATAATAAATAAAACATTTTGTGTGACTGATAAAAAAAACATGTCCAGTGTTGCCCTCTCAGACTGAGATTTTTTTTCTAAATTGGCAACACTGAACGATAGTGGGGGTTCTTCTGAACATAACGAGCACTGGCGGAGCTCGGTAGTACGAAAACTGATCTCAAACTGAAAGTTTAGAATATATTATTTTATTTTTGTAATTAAAGTAATAGGTACATCGATTTGTTTAAGTGTTTTTTTAAAAGATGGATAGGTAATTAAATAATTCTAATCATATCTTAATGAGTAGCTTGTTGGTTTCGTGGTTAAGAATCTTGCCTCGTGATCCAAAGATCGTGGGTTCGAGCCTCACTCCAGACCAGTGAGTTAGTCCTATTTTCATTTATTTTTAGAAAATAGTAAGAATATTGATGTGACACGTATTCAGTGTTCGCAAATCTATTTAAAAAAAATAATCATAATAATCACTTCGTCGATGCATTTCATCAGCTAAAAATAATAGGTGAAAAAAAATGGTTTAAAGTGAATTATATATGATTATTAATATTATTAATATTTAAAGCATTAACTTTGTGGTTAGACATTATAACAGATTGTTAGTTAACTTTGTAAAAACCACTACCAGATATTAGGTCTACCGGTTTCGAGACGTACCCATCTCTTCGTCAGGACCAACACTATACAACAGTGTTGTGAATGTAGTGGTGTAGTGTTGGTCCTGACGAAGAGACGAGTACGTCTCAAAACCGTTAGACCTAAAATCTGGTAGTGGTTTTTACAAAGTTATCTAACAATCTGAACTATAATTTTTTCATATTAATATAATAGATAAAAGTGGTTAAATAATAATAATAATTATCAATGTGTTAAATTTAAATTTATTTTAAACAATAACATACTGCGTGCAGTATGTATTACCGATACTGTGCATTACTAGCTTCAAGTGTGTTGTTACATTACTGTCTATCTACCTATCTATCTAGTCTATCATGAAGTTGTCATTTAACGTTGTCTTTAACTCGCATATATATTGCTAACACATACCAATGTGAAAACCAGTACACAAAAGAGTTTTGGAGTATCACGACTAAAAAAGGACAATTGTCAATAGCTCAGATTTAAAGATATATTTAAGAAATATTTCTATGATGCGAGAACATCTACGTGATTTGATAAAACATAAATGTTTTTCTAAAGTGTTTTTCTATAGTAATTAGATCTCTTGAAAAAATATAAAACGGCGAATAAATATGTAAAAATAAATCTTTCTGCTTAGTAATCCCAATAAAATTTTGGAGTATAAGGAGTCAGTTCAGTTAAAAAGTTTAAGTAAAAACTTTTGTCTTGCTTGCGTTGCTTTTCGACAGTTAGTAGGTTTACTAAATAATAGCCACTCAATCCTAATCAAGTCATTTGGATTAAAAGGTTGGTCAATCTTTGGAGATTATCTGCAAAACACAACAGTGGAATTGTTAAGACGTAATTAAAGATTAAAGCAATTAAAGTCGAAAGTTAATGAACCACGGTGAAAAAACTAAATAATGACTTAAAAATAACGCAAAATCAGCCTTTAGTGGTAGTAGATTGACACACCCGATAGTATATTAACTGATGCCCTAAGTTTTGTTCGAGAAGGAGGTAAGCAACCATAAATAAACTGTTAAAATAAAAATAAAACAACTTTTTCCTCTTCGTCTTCGTCTTCGATATCGGAAAATTGCAAAATATTTTTTACAATTCATATATTTAATGTCAGTTACATAGTTTTTCTTTTTAAAAATATAAACAGTATGTTGGATTGCCCTGAACATATTCAGATCGTCTAGTATAATATACAAATATAGGACTAACTTTGACTTGAATTCACCGATGATACGCGTGCATCGCATTGGAAATACGTTCTCGAAATTCGTTGACATTTTTCGTTGTAGGAGCATACCCGAACTAAAAAATTATTTAGACAGAGAATATGCCAGTAGAATTGAGGGGCAGTGGAATTATTATTATTATTAATTATTAGAATTAGTGGACAAAATTATTTTTTCTCCTTGAATTAGTATCGTTCCTAATTTGCTTTTTACATACTATTTTTTCATTTTATTTTATTCTTAATTCTTTCTTAAAGTTTTTTTAATGTTTACTTTTTTACTAATTAGTGTTTTACGATTGTTAATTTCTCTTTTAAATATATGTTATATTTTTATTACTTCTTTGGTTTATAAATGTGTTTATATCACTATTGTTTATTTTAAAAAAAAGTTTTATGTTAGGTGAGTATGTATAAATTCTTGCTATTTATAAAATACTATGAAAGCCCACTAGGGCGTTACTAATAATAAATACATAAATATATAAATCACTCAAACAGTTATATTATTTGATCTCCATTGATCCGTGCATTTCGTCTTGTGGGCTGAATTGAATATATCATATTCACTATAATTCGGTATTTCGCCTATTGGTATTGACCCGCGCACTCCACACTTACGATGCGATATCGTGTCTTGTACAATTTGTTGATCTGTGAGTACAACAAATTTATAATTTTATTGGTCTATTCATCCTTACTTCAATATTTTTCTGAACAGTAAATATGTTGTCAGTGTATAGTGTAACCTAACCTAACCTAACCTTACCTAACCTAACCTAACCTAGGAGCGTGCAGAGAGAACATTGAAACATGACATTTACGTCATATTTTGAAAAAAATTGAATCCGGCAATATTCTTATCAAAACCTTATATAAATTGTTTTTAATTGATCGTAGTAATCTGTCACATAACACTTTAAAATCGATGTTTTCAACCACCTTGACATTAAAAAAAATCGTTTCTATTGTTTAACTTATAGCTCTTAAACTAGGTTTTATTAGTCATCAATCATTCAAAAATTCAATAAATTTGAAACTTCTACTCTTTGAAGTGCAGGATTCTTAAGAATCCACTCACTCTTACCTCTCGTCACACACTAACTTAAATCTGGATTCTATAGTGTAGGAATGTTAATCATATTTAGGATCTTGCTCAACAATCTTAGATAATTTAATAATATAATAATATTTAAATAATTTTAAATAAGCGCGTTTTTGTGAGAATTCACTTCAAAGGTGCTTTACAAATTAAAATTATTTTACCAAACAACTAACTGGCTAGAGAACATTTGCTATTACATATAGTAGTATATACAATGAATGACATGCCAAAAAATGAATTGACTGTTAACACTGTACTTGAGTGGGTTTCTGCGTAGAGAATACATGGAGTGGTAAACATCACGTACAGTTATAATAGTCTGATTCTATCTTCTATTCTTTTCTTTATTTCTTTTTCTTTTTATTCAATAAATTATCGTTCATATAGATTTTATAAGTTTTTTTATGATTGTCTCAATAGGTGCGTCTTTAGTTGTTTTTTGAACTATGGTAAGCTGTGTGTTAATCTCAGTTTGTCCATAACTTTGGTCCGGCTACTGCAAGAGCACGGTCACTGAAGTTTGTTTAGTAGATGCGATTTACTTCAACTAACCTATTTGTAATACATAGATGATGTTACTGAGCGAAGGGTTAGCTATCTATTATTTGCGTAAAATGGAATGTAGAAGTCGGTAATATATTGGGGGGCAATATTGTGAATAGCCTTGAATATTTATAATTTATATTCAATCCTCTCTAGACTTTTAACCCAGCAAAAGCAGTATACCGTGTTCCACGGGAAACGCCTAGTATTATGTAACTAGCTGTGCCCGCGCAGCTTCGCACACGTAGACTTTTAGTACACTGTTTGGATCGTCATAGAAATTTCGAGAACCTTCCAGAACTTTCAACAAATTTGTCGAATGTACAGGAACCTTCTAGACACACCGACACATTTCGCCACTCAGTTTAGAACCTTATAGAACTTTCGGGATTCTTCTAGAACCTTCTCCTTCCAGATCTTTCTAGAGCAGGTTTTTCCGGAATCTTCTTAATTCAGCGACACAGTCGGCGCACCTATTTTGAAACAATCTGAAGCATTTGCGGCCTTCCCATATCAAAACAATGTACTAGAAAGCACACTTTCGACACCGAGGGCTATTCACCACCATAACCACCGAAACACGGGTTTCTTTATATATATATATATATATATATATATAT
>JADDOH010017870.1:24996-43160 GCA_016648135.1 Agrypnia vestita
TATAGAGCAGAAACAGTGAATATTTTTTAATCTCCACAATTGAAGGCCTCACACTTATAACATTTAATCGCCGCTGATTTAGCAGCGGTTTCGTGCAGGGGTCCAGTCACGATCGAAACAAAGGCAAGTGTGGATGTGTTAACAAGGCCCGCGCTATTTATATTATAAAAATAGTCCCGAACCAACAAGTTTGAAGAAAACAGGCGATACGATCTGGCGACAAAGTAGGTAAGTGCGCACTTTGTGGCGCAGATCCTATCGGCCCACTGTTCTACGGTCAAGCGACCTTAATTGAACATAAGGATTATGTTCACGTAAGCACGAAGGCTTCCAAAAGGTGGCACGGAGAAATTTACCCATGTAAAATACACGAGCTCTAAAATAAAAACGTGAATGCGTATTCATGGTGTTGTTACATTTTATGGGTTTCGACGTTTTGTTCGAGGGTTTTTGTTTACATCGAGTATTGTTGGCATTTGTAGAAACAACTCGGACAAGCAAAGCAGGAAGTCGAAAAATATGTCGAAACTATTCTTTGTGTACACAAACAATCCTGAAGAAGAAAACATTGTTCTCGAAACACGTAGACTGTATATCTAATAAAGTGGTGAAAACAATGTGATTTGTGTTTTATTTCAATAACTAGCTGCTCGTACCCGGCGATGCACGGATTAAAGATTATGTTGAAAACAAATTTGTGGGGGTAAACAACGGTTTAATTCGAACGGTATAGATTTGAATCGAAAATATATCAGGGGGAGGAGAAAAGGTAAAAGGTTAGGCAGGAAATGTCACCTTTGTTACCCGCCGGGTCCTAAAGAATAAGTTTAGAAATTTTGAGTCCAATCGGTCAAACGGTACAGATTTGCATCGAAAATATATCAGCGGAGGGGAAGGGTTAAAAGAATAGGGGGAAATGTCACCCATGTTACCCGCCGGATCTTAAAGCAAAGTTTGAATCGAATCTGATAAACAGTAAAGATTTGTATAGTGAACAGACAGACAGACAGTCAGACATTGAGTTTTATAGGTATAGATAATGTCACCGCAAAGTTCAAACCTTCATTCAGAATAAAAAATATTATTATTCTTGATTTTTTTTATTTCCTAATATATACAGCATAAGAAATAAAGTATATTAAATTTTTAATCAAAAGTAAGTAACATTCATAAATTTTTCTTAAAAGTATGTTTTCTTAAGTATTGTGTTCATCCATTCATCCATCATCATTCATATACAATGGTCATGTTCATATTTTTATTTTTCTTAATTATTCAAAAGTATTGTTGTGTCCATTAATAATTTTATATATTAATAGAAGTACATAAAATTTAATTATTTGTCTAAATGTCATTATTTGCAAGCTTTCTAACATCACTTTGATTCTTGTGTATCCATTTCTTTTTAGTATAATTCTTAATAATTTATTGCCTACTAGTACTTCACACGTTGTCTTACTTTCCTCCTTCTCCTTTGACTTCTTTACATTCATAATAAGGTCGTTTTCCTTGCATACATCGTACATCCTGCTAACTAGACTTTGTAGGTCTTGTTCGCTATTTGCCATTAATACCGCATCATCCGCGTACAGTAAACAGCATACAATCAAATCACTCATTTTCGCTCCTATATTCATACATTCCAGTTCTTTCACACAATTATCCATATACAAGTTGACGGCGCCAGAAAGAGAGGGCGACCACGGAAGACGTGGCATGTCCAGATTAACCAGATACTGGAAGATGGTCCTGTTAGAAGCCTGAACAACCGTCGAACTTGCATGCGAAGATGTATGAATGTAGACGAAGCGAAAGTTGTATGTCAGGACAGAAGAGTATGGCGCTCTATCCTCTCTGCCTACCCCCTCGGGGAAACGGCGTGATGGTAAGTAAGTAAGTAAGTAAGCTTTATTGTGGAGTATTGTTAATTTTTTCAAATCTTCTTCATTAGCCAAAAATAGTATAATACTGCAGTAGTTGATATGGGGGACTATTATTGCGTTATATATATTTTTGCACGGTTCAGTTTTAATATATCTTCTGATTCTTCCCAAAAGAGAAAATCGTTTTCTATTTTTTTCGTTAGACAATTAGTGTTGAACAAATAATTTAATTTATTATGTATAATTATTCCCAAGTATTTCATATCAGTTATTTCATTGATTGCTTCTTTATCAATAAATATTGTTGGTTTTTATTTAATTTAATTTAATTTATTAGGTATAATCCATATCTTTTGGTAACAGTTTTCTGGAATATTCTGCCGTGTTATAAGATTATTCTGATCGACGTTTTGTATACCATTCTAGTAAGTGTTGATGTTACGGTAAGTGCAAGTCAATTTAACCATGACATCAACATACCAGAATATTTTTAAAACCGTCCGGTTTCGGAAAATATAATGTTATTTTTATTCGATATTTGATATTCTACATTATTCGTTTTTTATTAACGCAATCTGTCCATGAATATCTACTTACTCCATTTAATTTGAAGAATATTCTTAGTGTAAATGGATATAAATTGAAAAAAATGAATGCTTCTTGTTTAGAAATTGAAACAGAAGATTTTTTATAGGAACCGTGTGCATGTTGAGATTACATTCTCGACGTTTCGCTGGAGTCGTATCTCAACGTCATCAGGAGAGTGCCGTATCTCCGAGGGAGTTAGAGACGCACTAATCATTTCTTGCGTTGTCGCAGATTGCATGCACTGCAAGAAAGTGTGTGGTTTTCTTCTACGCAAGGGGTCATTAGTCATAGGTACCTGCGTCGTATTTTATATGCGGACTCATAGAGTGAGCACAGTTCGCTATATATGTACATGCATGCTAATTTGTAACTGTCATCTCTATTAAATTTTGTATGTTTGTACATTTCAATAGACTATCAATCCAAGTATATGGTACGATTCAGTAGATAGGATTTTTGTTTTATCAAATCTATTGCAATGACTAAGGTTTCCTTTGGATGCGTGTTCGCAAATTGCCGATTTATTGGGATTTATATTTTGTATTGCTTTATTGTGTATTTTAAAACATGCAGTGATGTAGCGTTTGATTTGTCCTATGTAAATCTCTTTTTGCAATACATTAATATGTCAAACGACCAAAAAAACCTTAAATTTTTTAATGTTTTACCTTATTTTCGTTTTTCTTATTATTTTTTCTTTTATGTTTTATCTTATTTTTGTTTTATCTTATTTTTTTTCGACTATTTATTTATTTTTGATACTACAAAAAATCATGAGGCCCAATTACTGTATCGAAATAAATCACAAATATGTGCAGGCTTGAGAAAATTACATAGATGAATTGTGCCCTCAATAGGGGGTCGAACTTGGAACCTCCGATACGAGAAGCCAGTGTCATATCCACTGGACTACGGGAGCCGCCTTACAGCATTATGGATAGCAGATGTTGCGAGGTATTTGATGACGGTGATCGAAATATCTGTTTATTGATATCTTATACATATGTGCCTTTTTTTTTGTCTGTTGGAAACTTAGACAAACATATGGGATTTATTCCGTTTTTAATACTACTGGAGACTTACAACTAAACCTAACTGACGATCGATTTCGATGGATTGACATTTGACGTGCAAGCATGAAAGCATAAAACATTCGACGTACAAGCTTCGAAAGTCAAGAATTGTCTCTCAAATTGATTGTCAATCTAAAAACTCATTCGGGGACATGGGCTATTAGTCTGCTTACTTTTATCAGTCTACCAAAGGCCCGGCTTTCATATTTGGTCATAACAGTGAAACCAAAATACATTTAGGCTCTATAAAGTGTACTCTATAGCACCTACCCTAACTTTAATTAAGCCCTTGTACTTTGAGTTGGTTCGATATTGTGATATCGAGCATTTCAGTGGATTCTACTTAAGAGACGAATCCATTTTTAAAGGACACCTGATTTTCATTTGGTTAATTTCTAACCAGGAATAGGTCCGAAGGATGTGTACAACATTCTAGTGATCAGATAATAATGGAATATAGGCATATAAAATAATTTGAGTTATTCTGCTGTGCTTCAGTTTTGGTGGATATATTTGATTTTGGGCGTCCTTTAGTTATATTATGGATTAATTTGGCGTAAATATTATAGAAATTATTCATGGTGATCTTTAAGGTAGATGGAAAACAAAAACGTGAATTTCATTATGTTTTACTTTTCGAGTTTTGAGAGTATCAGAATCTCTCATCGATAGGTGAAGAATTAAACTAATATAATAAAAATGTTTAATACTTCACCTGTCGACGAAAGACTGCTACTCTCGAAGCTCGAGTAGTAAAATTATAATAAAAATTACAGTTGTCTCCATTCTCCAGGTAATTTTTTATCTTGTGGTTACTATTCAAGAATATTTTTGATTTCTTGAAATACGGCTGTCTACTGAAATTGAAGCTTTTAAATAGGAATAATGACATAATTATTGGATTAGTTTAATATGAAATGTAATAGTAAATGGCCAAAACCTGAAGAGGGTGGCAGCTTTAGGCTTTTGGTTTGTAATGATTTAAAGAAAATGTTAAATTAATTTTTTTAAAACGAACTTTGGTAATATTAATTATTTGCTGCTTTTCTGTTCCTAATTTTTTTTCCGTAAAAAGATTTTGAAGTGATCAAAATGGTGAATTTTTTCATGTAATACAGTGGGAATCATCTTTTTCACTTGATCAGTGTTGTTTCTCTATCTTCCACTAAAGTCTTTAATTCATCATTTTCAATAGATACAGGATATCTTTGACACTGTTCAAATTAACGTAGAAAATCTATTTACAGCGACCCACTGTTCATTCAGTGTGGTTCTTGCACCAAATTCTTGATAAAAAATTGTAAAATGTTTCTAATGCCCTAAAAATGAGTAGCTTGTTGGTTCAATGATCATGACGTTCGTCTGGTGATCTGGCGATTGATGGTTCGACACTCATTCTAGGACACTAGCAAGTTATCATTTTCTATAGCACAAGCGCTTAGCTTATTTTGAAAATAGTAAGAATATTGATCCGATACGTATACTGTGTTCGCATCTCTGTTTAAAAAAATAAATTAGAATAAACATTTATTAATTTTTTTCAATCCCTTAATTCTAAAGTACCAAAATAAAACGACTGAAGCAATTTTTCTTAACTTCAACATTATTTCTTACAGTATATTTCATTTTCTATTTTTCACATATATTTTTACAGTACATCGAATTTATTTAATTTAATCGAATATTTCATGTACTTCTAAAATATCTATTTGTTATATATGAATTACGTAACTTTGATTTTATGACACTTCCTCTCTAAGCATGAGCTGTTCTTTATTTTATTGTTAAAACTATTAATTTGTTACATCTAATTCAAATATCACATTGTGCTTTGGCAAAAATATCTAATACAAAAAAAAAACTTTAATCCTAATTGTCAAGTATACTCGTATATGAAAGT
This sequence comes from Agrypnia vestita, assembly GCA_016648135.1. Taxonomy (NCBI): domain Eukaryota; kingdom Metazoa; phylum Arthropoda; class Insecta; order Trichoptera; family Phryganeidae; genus Agrypnia; species Agrypnia vestita. Next base: position 30,441 of record JADDOH010017870.1, read on the forward strand.
GCAGAAATTTTAATATTTTTAACAAAGAATTTCAAAACGATATAGTATTTAAAAAAAAATTAAAAACTTTTAAGCTGTTAAAAACAGTTTAAGCTGTTACTATTATAGTAACAGCTTAAACTGGATATACAATAAAGATTTTTTTACTGCAAATACCTATTAAACATAATTTTAATTTGTATGATTTGTAGGTTGGGGAAGAATTTCGGTTTTCGTGATATCTAAAGAAAAAGCCTCATTTTTTATTACAAATATACTCGGATGTAAATTTTGAAAACGTTATCCTCGTTCAGTTATTATCGTATTCATAGATTAAAACTACATTTTTTTATTTGAAAAATCTCTTTAATAAAGTTTTAAAATTACAAAAATATTTAATAGAGAAGTTATAGAATTACTATTGATTGCATGTGAAGCTAAGCTAATAAAAAATATTGTAACAATATTTATGCTTAATAGATGATGCATAAAAAGATTTTGAAGCCTATGGAAGACTTGGAATTTATTAAGTTAAAATTTAAATAAAAATTGTTCCATCTCTTTGAAATTCGCATATCAAATAATTTATATTAATTGTAATTTATATTAATGATAAATAAGTCAAAGAAATACATAATTATTCGATTTTCAGACATTTTACCCGACTCTTGGTAAAGGATTTTAGTTTCCCATCTAAATACTCATCTTAATAATTTAATTAAATAATGAAATACTCCAATATACGATGCTTAAGATACAGGTTTTCATAGATCGTCCATCAGAAAGGAAAATCCTTTTTCAGACGTTTTATTATTCATGTGTCCTTATTTAAGATTAGGAAGAAGGTGAATTGACTTTTGAACTTCTTACGTTTATTGCAATGTTCTTTTTACTCCCTTTATATTAACTCGTGGCGTCTGCTTGCTTGACGAAAAAACTTTGGATCGATTTTTAACCCTTTTCCCGTGATCCAAACGAGCTGAAATTTTGCAAGCAGACTCGTAGCGACAATCAAGAAGATTTATCAAATTTTCTTTAAAAAAAAAAAAATTTTGGATTTTTCAAATTTTTAATGGTTTTTTCATACAACTTACAAAGTTGTATGAAAATATTTCAACGCGTCTGGTAGACACAGAACCTGATTACAGTATAATTTTGAATTTTTGTAATTTTTTTATTACTCCCTTTCGTAGCGTCGCTCGACCGAAGCCCAACGCGTAGGTTAAGTGCCAAACCAGTTTCCACTAGTAAATGAGAAAGGGAGTATAATAAATACTTGGTTTTTATGGGTAATTTTTTTTTGTGTGTGGTCAACGGTCATTGGTCAACGGTGTTACACTGTTTTCTTACTCACAGTATATTCATTTAATACTTTTACATGCGTGAAAATGTTTGTATTAAATATAGACGTCGGCCCTGGCAACCCAAAACGGCAATATATACCTACGAAAAATGTTCGACAGAAGTGGAGCAGTACAGTAAGCCCAATTCCTCTCCCTTGCTTCGACGAGTGCACACATTTCGTATTTGCTCTCTCTTTAACTTAAAAATTTTAATTGAGACAATTGTAAACTTTAAGGTGAAATGTATTAGTCAGAATCTCAATGTAATCATGTGCAATTCAATATATCAATAAATCAATAGCACCATTCTGATTTCCTTTCACTGGTCTGCAGTAAGTGCCGACGCACGGTGATCAATTTTGATCATTTTGTTGGAAATTAGTTTTTATGAATTTTACACAAGTAGAAAATGATATTTTATATTATACTAGCTGGTCATAAGTGGCGTTGCACGGGTTAAGGATTAAGTAAAAAATAAGTTTGTGAGGGAAAACAAAGGGTCCGCTGTTCTCTAAAAAACAATGTTTCCATCTAATGTTAACATAAGTTATTGTAACATAACTGTAATACTTAGATATATAGTATTTTTTGTAGATATTAATGTCTTCTATAAAACTGTAGTACATTACTTTGCTCTATTGGCAATAATTTCCGCAGCGTACGCAATATAAGGTTTTTTTTTCGTAATTTTTTCACACGTTGGGTTACACTATCGAAGTTTTCATATGGATCCCTAATATTTTTGAAAATATTTTGTAGATTATGTTCATCAGGAATAATGTAGGATTCTGAATGTGAAAGAATTTTTCAAATCTGTCCAGCAGTTTCGGAGCCTATTCAATTCAAACACACAATCAAATCTTTCCTCTTTATAATATTAGTATAGATAATACCTAGTAATGATTGAAAGTGTATCTTTAGAATTTTTTTATTCTATTGTTAGTGATATACAACACCTGAGAAATAGTATATTTCATCAAATTGACTAACATATACTGTGATAATTATATTTTTTCTGTGAATAGTAAAACAAATAAAAAAACCAGCAAAGCATATGTTTACTAAACAAGTGTTTTTTGACAATAAATTAAATTACAACATAAAATAAAAATATAATAAAAATTCATCAATTATTATTAAAGTCTAAAGTGGCGTCTCAAATTGTAGTCTTCTTTTGGAATCTATTATTATTGGAATATTTAATAACGATAAAACATCTTTAGGAAGAATGCTTGCTTTTTTTAATGGGAGTTTCCTAATACTTGAAATTATGGGATCTAAGGAAACTAATAAAAAATTAATAAAATCTTCATTGGTGTTGAGTCTAGAAATTTTTCGAGTATTGTGCTCTCTATATTTTCTTTATTCTTTGTGCCTCACTTCTCGAGCATCTTCTGATAACTGGCCTATTGGGAGTATCATTGTCATAGTATCATTGCTTTTGAAATGCCCCGCGTTCTTCTTATGAACAGTTCAAAAAGTTCGCGTCGTGTCAGTACTTTTTGGCTCTCTGTAAAAAATTAATATCTTTATAATATGCAAAAATATACAAATGTTACTAAATACGTTATTTAGTGAAAGTTTTGTGCTATGAATTAAAAATAGTGTCGATAAAAAAATAGATACGTTTTTAAAAAAAAAAGTTAAGTTTCATGTAAAATTATGGAAAAAATACTTTTGTGACAGCATATTTCATTATATCATAAACATAATAAAAATATTTTTAATATTATTTATGTCATAAATTCTACCTTCCACAATGTTTTCCATATTTTCCACATTTTTCTTTATATGTTTGCTAAAGTTTCAAATTCGCGACTACACTCGACCCTGCCTCGAATGGTACTGACTGAAATCACGACCCGGCAGCGTGTGCAGGCACTTTACAGTGTTGTCAAATCTATGCGACACTCAATTAATTTTTTTCATAAATAATTTTCGTTTAATATACATGTACTTCGTTAAATAAATAGATAAAATTTTTTTTCATGACTGTATAATTAATCCTCGTTTCCAACTAACATTCATACAAATTGATCACCGTGCGACGGTATGTAATAATAATGCATAACACGCATAAAACCGTAAAACTATTTTTTCTTATGTGCGCCCCTGGTAAATATATAGATGTAGATAAATGTACATCGTTATATGGTTGTCTGACAGCAGAGAGTGCCAGAGACCCGGTGCTGAAAGTGTGGATAAAATTGGATATAAACTCGGTATCCAGCACTTTTATTGCCCCGACCTCTTCGGGAGCAGCACTTAAATATATCACATACATACATGTACAATAAATACGTATTCATAAATGGTTATTACCTTTCAACCCGAAGGCATGTACGTTTTAGTAAAACAATCGTATATACTCGCGTACTATACTTAGGATTAATTTAAAGGATATCATGCAACGTCATAAACCATATTTTAAAGTGAGTTTATGGCTTTTATGCATGTCAAATTTTATATTGCATTAAAATAAAATATATCTTCTGTAGGTTCACTTGGTTTTATGAAAGTCATTATTGTGAAAGAATAACGATTGTTATAGCTAGAACGCATTCGAAAGAATGTGCGCAAAAAATATGTGTGTTGTTACGATGCAAAAAATGAACACAAAATAAGTTTTTATCATAAGTAAGTAACCTTTTTAAACTAAAAAATAAATATTTATTTGGAACATCATATTGAAGCTTGTAATACGGGCTTGCCAGGCAACTTTCCCCCGCTTTCTTCTTACCGGACAAAGCTAGGGAATAGTCTTTTGATTGTGGTTGACCTATAGTATTCATAGTCGTGGAGATGATTCCAATTGGGGACGACGTATATTATTTAAAAACTTTTTCTTTGTTTAATTTTATATTGTATTATTCCTTAATTAAGTTCACAAATTATATTGAAGGCTTTATTTGTTTTTAAAAACAGACCAATTTTTGTTCAGTGTCATACCATCTGCGCGTAAAATATGTTTTGTGGTTCATAAACATATTCAGTTATAAATTATCATCAAAAATTTATGGGTATATTAAAAAAATCTGATTTAAAATTTTGTTTATGAAAAAAGAAAAATTATGACCAATGCATTAAACACAAAAGGAAAAAAAAGATTTGTGAAAATGCGCATTTAAAATATAAAACTAGTTTGTTACATATTTCATTAGGGGTGATTATTTTGAAAATTAAAATAAATATGAATATTTTAATAAAACTTTATACTAACGATGTATAAATAGCTTAGATATATCCAGAAAATAAATCATATTATATGCATAAACGACAATTTGACACCTCAGTTGATTACGAGAGTAGCACGATGGTAAAGCAGTTTCTCAATATATGAGAGATACCGGGATCGATACTCGATGCCACGATTGATACTAGTAAAGTTGAAAATAAAACACAGGGTAAAAGTGAAATAATTTTCTAACACGGTATTACTTTTTTACCCAATTTTAGTGAGAAATTTTACGATAGTACTCGCTGAATAAATAAATTCCATGTTAAAATAACGCTTCATGTCATAAAAATGTATAAACATATATAACCAGCAAAGTAAAAAATAATAAATTCACTTTGGCTGAGAAAATAAAACAAGAAATAGAGTTAATCATTAACATTTTATTTACAATTTTATACACTTAGATATTAATGTTACAAATGTAATAATTAAATGGAATAGTATTTTTCTTACAAGGTAAGTTACATTTTCTTTATCTCTCTTTAGTAATTAAATTAAATTTGAATATTTACACTTTTGTTGTATAATATTGATGTAGACATAATATTATTAACGTATTTTCTTAATTAACTCACAAGTATTGCCTAGTACGATAGATAATAATGATATTAATTTTAATGCCAAGGGCATATTGTGTAAATGTTGTTCTGAGAAAAAATATTATTTTAGATTTACATTTCATCGAAATAATTAAAAGTATGAAAACTAATTCTAGTAGAAAAAGCATATTCATTTAAAGAAATATTGAAACACTATTCATATTGTTTTTAATATGGAAGCACAGAAATTAATAATGAACATTATTAAAAAAAAAAATCTTTTCAAAAAAGCAGTTTTAATTTGGAATGTTTCAGTTCATATTTTTTTAAAAAACATTGTTTTCTGAGATTTAAATTTTTTACAAGAATTTTGTTTCATATTCATTAAATAATATTTTATGTGAAATTTCTCTAAATTATTTACTCACATTATGTTTCAATATATTATGTAAATATAGACAAATATCATAAAATCGCAAAAAATAGGCAATACATTATAACCTATTTTGAATCTATTTATCAACGACTTTATTAAATTTTTTCGTCCGTTACAGAAACATTTTTATAAGTAGTTCTTAAACTTGCAAAATATTAATTTATTTACAGTTAGATATTTGCAAATATTTTTTTATTATTTTATTTGATATTACATAATAATATAAATATATTTTTATTAACCTGTCAACATTGCCTAACGTATTAATTAATTAAAATGTTTAACCTGGCTAAGAATTTACAGAGTTATTATTTATTGACCTTAAATAGTGGACATTATTTACACTCCTTTCTATCATCTCTCTGCTGCATCTACTTCCCGTCATCACTCTCGTGGCAGGCGATTCTGTGAAGGAAATAAAATAATATTAATATATCTTCCTACATATGTAAATTAAGGATTATTTACAAATGTGTACTGGTCACTGACCGAATATTTCTGTAAATATTAGGTCATTCCACAAGTCTTCGCGTGTTTTCTTACATTCACTAAAATGCATGACATTTGTAAACTGAAGATATTTACAGTATTCCTTCGGTATCTGTCAACAGTTTATTCTCTTTAGTAACGGGATGTGTTTTTATATGTTTTCGACCCTAAAACAATAACGGCAGTGGAAATAAAAGAAATTCAGTTAAGCTACATATATTATGTTTTATGGGTTTCAACTTGAATAAAATGTAACAATCCATTATAAACTATTAAAAACTAGCTCAAATCATAAAATAATTATGGTAATTTTACATATCGATTTTTTTATTTAATTAAAAGTTCTTCCTCACCCAACGCATTTTCCTGATATTGCCACAAGCGATTATTATTTTTTTTTTCTTGCAACATATCTTTAGCGAAATACAATATTAAACGAAAACGGATATAAAAAATGACCATGAATTATTTATTGCTTCCAAAAGTATTTTATTTTTAATCACGTGTCAAAAAACTAATTGACAGACGGAGGACGATTGTAGGAAAAGGCAAAGAATGCACAATTTATTAAAATTGTTGCACAATTTATTAAAACAACCTGTTTGTTGTTAAAAGTTTTCGCTTCATTTTAATATACATAATATATTTTATTTGAGAAAATGCGTTTCAGCTGTCTTGTTTTATAATTGATTGCTATCGATGATGATAGCTTTAAATCGACCAAGAGGGTAAATTATACACAGGTAGAAACATCAGGTGGTAAACTAAAAAAACTAGTCGTCACTCGACCTTCATACTCCGGCCAAGATGAAGAAGAGCAATTGAGTTTTTGTTAAAGAATTTGCTGAAAATATCTACAAAACACCATTTACAAAATGCTAATCTTATGTTGTTCAAGAGCTCTTTAAGAATTTGATGTGCTCAAGTATAACACTTTACTTTTCTAACAAAGTACTGAAATAGCGTGAATGGTAACTTCACAGTTCACCATTCACATTTAAATATTACTGTTAGTTTTTAAAAGGACAGTAAATTTTTATTTTATTATTTGTTATTTACAGTTAGTGGCCTTCGAAACAGGGACCATTTAAAAGATAATGTATAATTTTTGCAAAAAATAATAATGTTATTGTTGTATAATATATAAATAATTTTATGGTACCGTCAGCATTTGAATGAATTAATTAAAGATTTATACCTCATTTTGAATTTAAACGCATATCACGTTACAATACAATAAATTAAATTAACCAAAGGGTGAACTTTGATAAAGCTGAATTTGCTGGAAATGTCAAGAATTTAAAGATTAAAATAGTTTCTATTTGATTTTTTAATTTAAATATATCCCAAGAGAAGACCTTTCTTTGAATCGTGGAATTGCCACGTGTGGTAATGCCAGAATTCTCACAACCAAACTTGTTCAGGTTCAAATAGCTATTCAGACAGATCAAATTCCAGGTGTTCGGATAACCATGAAGTCGATAATGTTGTTTGAATGCTAAATCCGGGGCTCTACAAAGAAACAAGAAAATCCCTTCAAAGTAGTTGACCAAAATTCTTCGCAGAGGCCAGTTATGGTCAAGAACCGATGGCTTTTACGAATAAGCTCAGAGCTTTACGAGATCTTCAAAGAAATCAAAGTAGCGAGTAATTAGATTGAGAAGACTGAGATTAATTACTAACATGATGAAAAACATGTTTTAAACATGTTGAAAAATGTGTCAAATAGATTGATGGAAATAACAGCACGTGGAGTTTCGGAATAATATTATCAGTAAATAACTATGAATAGAACACAACGTTCTTTATTTCACACAATGACAGTTTAATTAAACAAATTAATTAAAACGTTTTCGATGCTTACTGCATCATCTTCAGTAATATACTAACTTAAGACTAGAAGACATTTTATCTACTACATAGGGGCGGGAGTTGGCGGGAGCGGGGGAGGGGTAGGCGGAAAGTGAAAGTGGTTGCTGGGAGGGGCTAGTATGATGAGAAGGGGGGATGTAATAGGTGGTGAATTTCACTTTTTATCCAATGAATCTGGCCCGCTTCTATTCCCTTTGCGGCTGATAATGAATTGTTTTTACATTTAAGGGTCGTATATTTGGGAAACACTTTATTCTTTAAACACTGTTGATTAAAATAAATTTTTAATGAATGTAATCCGTCTTTTAGTCTAAAATTTAGTAACTTTTTCACTTTTCTTGCTGTACAAGCTGATAATAATATTTTGAAATTTTCACTTTCACTTTCCGCCTGCCCCTCCCCCGCTCCCGACAACTCCCGCCCCTATGTAGTAGATAAAATGTCTTCTAGTCTTAAGTTAATATATTACTGAAGGTGATGCAGTAAGAAAACGTTTTAATTAATTAATTTAATTAAACTGTCATTGTGTGAAGTAAACAACGTTGTGTTCTATTCATAGTTATTTACAATGAACTTCCACAAAGTTAATCACGAAAATTTCGAAATATTAATATTATCAGTTAAAAAGTATTCATATTTAAAACTGATTAGCCCACCACTTCCCTGGAACTATCTAACGAGATGGTTTTCCTATATCAGTTGATCAGTTCCTCCTTTGACAAAACATTTTGTGTTTTTTAGGTTTAGCACGGAGCGGCCAAGCCCTTATTTACTAATCATCACAATGTTAAAATAATTTGTATTTAATATCTAAAAAAATATTTATTTATATATTTATCCAGCGAGACATGTGGCGAAAACAATATATCTACTAAAATTTTAACAAACTAATAAGAAAATAAATAATTATTCTATTTAATATAAACTGCCGTTACAAAAAAATTAGTTTTAATTTTTTTTTTAAATTTTAATATGATTTTGACATTGCTTTTACGTTATATTATTATTTAATTTAATTACAGGCTTTAGAATGTAAAGTGAGCAAAAGTGGGCACTCGCGATACATCCTTCTGAATGACGAATTCTTTGAGTCAAGACCGGATGATTTCTATCGCAGACGCATCAAAAATCTTGTAGAACGTTAGTATAAAATTGTAAATAATAAAACAGAATAGGTACGTACCGGTTATAAATACAATTTAAAGTATACAAATTTACAAAAAGGAAAAAAACTGTTTATAAATAAATCTGTTAAAAAGAAACAATAAATATCTAAAAACTGACGTAAGGTTTTCTATATATTCATTATCATGTCTCGCTTAGAAAATGGTGATTTAATGTGATCGTTACTCGTAGTTCTTAATGTTACATTATATGATACCGCGTGAAGTAGTTATTGTTCTGTGTGTAGTTTTCTGAGTATTCTGCCGTGTATATGTGACCTCGCTGGCCGATGTTTCTGAACCCATTGCAGGGTCCATCAGGGCTGATGATTTTCCCCACCAGGGTTGAAAATTTTTTTTTCCAAAATTTCTTTTTTTGAACTTTTTTCCAGATTTTTTTACCTTTTTTTAATAAAATAAATTAATAATTATTCCTTAGGAACCGACATATAAAAGTACCGTCACTTTTGACGGGTTACAACTAGTTTTTAATAGTCATTTTCTTTAGAAAGTTGTAAACTTTTGCTGCCAACCGTGGTTGAGTATCTTGATCATGTCGCGAGATGAAAAAATATCAATATGCAAGGTTAAAAAAATACCGATATATTAGAGTTAATCAAACTTACATGATCATCAAAGCAACCAGAAACAGTAAAAGCTTGGGTCGCGCGGCGAGCATGATGGCGAGGGGTGCTGCGGCTCGCCTCCACTCCACGGGCCGGGCGCGCGCGCCACTGTTTCCGTGCTGCATTGCTGCTGGCTGCTCACCTGAAAAAATAAAACCAAAATTTAGGTATTTATTTATTATTCACTCACTTTATTTCGTCTGATTTCTATTTCGAATTGGGCAGAGCCTCTTTTATTTATCATTGAAAAAATGTATATATGTATAGTACATACAAATACATAGGAGTATCGAATTACACTACAAATTTACGAGTAGAAATAAGTAGAAAAGTCACATTATTATAATATACCGATATAAGAAAAGTAACAAATACTATTGTTAATGCAATCGTCCGGTAATACTAGAGAAATTCACCACTTTTTCTCTTAGCTTTTTTTGCAATTTATGACATTTTTGTATAGAAAGGTAGCAAATTAAAACGTATTCATTATGTTCCATATATTTTCAACACAAAAATTTTTCAAAATCGACAAAAATAAATTATTTAATTAATTACGATACCAATGATGTTTTCGTTATTTATCAATTGTGATTTTTGCATAGTTGACAACTTTTTAACTTAAATAAATGAAAATTTTAACTGATACAAAAATTTAATTAAAATATATTCTTAATTCTTGATTTCAGCTATTTAATTAAAGACGTAGCATACTTTAGACTCAATTTTAAAACATCGTTGTTAAGTTTTTTATACTAGTGGTGGAAGTGGAGTAAAGGGAGAGGGGAAATGGTACCTATGTTTTAGGCAAGGTCCTTAAGCATAAGATGGCAAAATTTGGGTCACCTGTCGAACGGTATAGTTGTGTAGGTATAGAGAAAATATTGGCGGTAAGGGGATGGGGTAGTGCAGGAAGGAAGATAGCGCCTTTGTTTTATGCAAGGTACTAAAGAATAATTTTGTGAAATTTGGGTCAGATCTGTCAAACGGTGTAGATTTGTATGGAGAACAGACAAACAGACAGATATTAAGTTTTATAGGTTTGATAGGTTATTTTTTTAATCTCAATGCATTTTGAATGAAAGGTATAGGTACAATTGGATAAAATACAATACGGATCTACTCTGGAATATATTTTTTATTTAATAATATTTAGTTCAACACTGCTGATGATTTTTCAAAATGATTTCAATGGAACTCGAGACACAGTACTGGAGACGATGACGCGTCATATACTCCAGTAGTTACCGCTCAGAACAAGCATTTTGGATCAGCGCCAGTGGCGATGATGATGACGTAGTGACGAGTTTTATTCTCTTCGATTTGATTTGACAATTTTTTTTTGTAAAAGTCTTCTATACAAATATTCGAAGCGCCTCATAACTAAGCAAATTATTGTGTTTCGAAAAATAGTTAGCAATTTGTAGGTACCTACGTAAATATTAATTCACTAATTGCCCACTCTGATTCGCTCTTTCAAATTACATTTCCACCGCGGACATATTTTATTAGTCGAGTACAGCAATAGCCATTTGCAATACCGACTTTATACAAACAAAATAAACCCATGAATATTTTATTTTGACTGCAAAACCTATAAATAAATAAATTCGATGCATTAATCCTGCAGTGGATATGGAAATACCAAAATGGCCATAAATATTGTTTTATCTGTTTTTAATTCACGATTACTTGGGGACAAAGCCAACATCGCATGACACCGGAAATAATGACAATATATCGGGACGCAATGATTTGTCCTCTGGCGCTGTTCGATATATTTAATATTCATTTTGCATCTGTCAGTGTTTCATATTAGATTGCACAACACACATTATTGCACCTAGTGGTCCGTATCCACGGATGAGGTTTTTAATATATATTTTCTTAGATAGGGATTATGAGCCCGTAAGAATATATGTATATATGGTGATTCCTTTATCGTACCGCTACTAATGTAATCAAAACGCATCAGAAAAAATAATGCACACCGGAGAAATGTTTCGAAATAGATGTATCCTATATAATACATAGGATTAGTGATGTCCCGTCTACCCACAAAAAGCTCTTATACAAGCCCACAAGATCAAGTATACATACATCCATAACATACTAACGCGAATACATTGAACATCGAAGGAAGCTCAAAAGTTACAGGCCGAATTCTTACACACATTCAAATTCTTATTGATGTATTCTTACACAACCCTTCATATTTTTAATTCTAGAGTGAAGACCTTTTTTTGTACTAAATGTCTACTTTGGTAAACCCGTCTGACGATACAGTTATTGGGGAAACTACCTATGTACACGGGATGTGGCTTTGAGAGACAAATGAAAACACTGGAAATAAATTTAGTTTAATTTATTACCAAAGAAAGTCACTGGACACGAGTCAAATTGTAGTACCATTCTAAATTTTATGTCACTAAATGTCTATAGAATAGTTTATTTACTAATTATTGTATTGTTTCTTAATTCGCATTATTTTACGCTGTTCCTATAACTGTGATCATGGTCTAGTAAACTCCGTTCAATGTTCGTTCATAGAAACATCTGGCCTCGGTATCTCTGTATTCGCTTTCGCTGGTATCTCTGCTAGTATCATTGCGCTCGCTCTGTTAGTAGTATCGCGTGTTGTATTATTACTGTCACTAATCACTAATCACACTGGTTCTTAACGCTGAGATGTCGCACACTGAAATGAGTTGACTCATTCCGCGTTTCATGACGCCTTTTATAGATAAATTCCTTCGAAAGATTTATCCTAGAACATTCTAAACGATTCAAATGTAGTGTTTTATACGTAATGAAATGTATTAGAATGTTCGAGATAATGCGGTCATGGATGACTGACGATGTTGTTTTATTGTTAGTATTTAGAAGGTTCATCATCTCGTTACGGAACATTTATTTATTTATTTTTTATTTATATTTATTAAATACAAATCATTATATATTTATATATTTGATACATAAAAAATAAAATTTAGGTTCATAATTTTTTTTTATCATTGTACCTCTCTTGTGTCTTG
>JADDOH010017871.1:0-22180 GCA_016648135.1 Agrypnia vestita
CAAAATGCTCCACACGCGAGTGCCCACGTGATTTCTGTTGGCGCGAGTTCACGCGGGTTAACGCTTCAATGGGCCGTAAGGTTCAATTAAAGAAGAATACTCAAAATAAACAGAATGTTCAGATGAATAAGGACAAATGTATTTAGAACAACAAAAGTCCTTAATCTTTAATATTTCGGACATGTGATCAGACATTCAGAGAAATAGGAGATCTCGCGTCTCATAATGCAGGAATAGATTAATGTCCTGAAAGAAGAACCATGGGACAGTGGTTTGGCCAGTCTGCTGTAGAGCTATTCGGGACCGCAGTTAATACAATGGTGATAGCCAACATGATGACCAACGTCCGTTAACGGATAGGGCATAAAGAGAAGAAGAAGAAGCTAAATTACTGAATCGAAGTACATAAAAACATTCAGACAATCACATGGATTTATTTGACACGAGAATCTAATCCCGAACTCCCGGTATAAAAATCCAATATCAAGTATCCAGTATCCCGCTGTGCTACTGATCCAGGTGTACTGTGTGAAATACAAGGTTTATTTCGTTAAAAATGTTTTCATGACCAGAAAATCTCAAAAAGTCATTAATTGCTTGGGATGTATTGCATTTTATAGACACGATGGCCTCCAGAGCGTTAACCTGATTTCAATCAATCATTTCTGATGAAGTTCCCTGCAATGGTCCTAAAACGTCGGCCACAAAGGTCATGTTCAACTGGTAGAACACCCCAGGAAACTCTTACTATACACTTTAAATATCCTACAATTAAGTCGGCTAATCGAAAATCTTAGAAAGCTTTCTATTCGGCAGGAGCAATCTGTACTTAAATAAAATCTGGTCTAAGCGATGAAGCGTTAAAAGTATTTTATTTTTACTCCCTTTATATTAACTCGTGGCGTTTGCTTGCTTGCTTGCCTGCTTGCCGTCGAAAAAACTTTGGATCAATTTTTGACCCTTTTCCCGTGATCCAATCGAGCTGAAACTTTGCAAGCAGACTCGTGGCGACGATCAAGAAGATCTATCAAATTCTCGTTAAAAAATAATAACAATTATAGTATAATTTTGTCACGGAATATTTAAAGTTTGAATTACTCCGTCGGTAGGTATAATAAATACCTCACTACGAATTTCGAAAACTTATGACAATTGGTTCACAGATGACAGCACACTTCGGTTTTTTGGGAAGAAATCAAATAATAAAGAGATATTTTTAAAGATTTTTGACATAGATATTTGTCTAGACATGTTTCATTTTCAGTCAATCAATTATTACATGATGGTGAACTTAATTAACAAAGAAAGGGAGTAAAATAAAAAATTGGTTTTTAAGGGTTAGTTTTTTTGGAAATAATTTTAATTTATCTTTACAAAAAAAATTCTTTAAATAACTTGTAAACAATAATCCCAATTATGATAGTTTCGTTGTGTCTGTCTGTCCATCCGTCCATCCACGTAACTTTGTGAAATGTCCGTAACTTTTATATGATAATTTTTTTTTCTCTATTTTTTTCTCAATTTTTTTTTGGAAATATTTTTTTCGACGTAAGTACCGTAATTTTTGACGGGTTACAGCTAGTAAAAAATAACCTTACCGGTAAATCTATTTAACTTAATTTTTCGAGCCCTAAGTGCAAAGCCTTTTAACTATATTAATTAATATTTAAGTGTAGAGAGAGAGAGAGAGAGAGAGAGAGAGAGAGAGAGAGAGAGAGAGAGAGAGAGAGAGAGAGAACTTTCCATTATAAAATATAAAAAAGTTGGCATTCGTTTAAAGAAAAACACGCCGATCAAAAATATCATAAAATATAATTAGCCGTAAAAACGTAACGAGTGTTGATAAAAAAAAAGTAGAAAAAAGTGTTTCTATTGTTGATCCCAATTTTGCGGTGGATGTAGGTATCTAGTTTCTAAAGAAGTGTTATTTATGTCGTGATTCTATATTATTTTTATAAAAACAGTAAAAAATATAGTATAACATGGCGGCGCTACATCCGGTGGACAAGGCGGAAAGCAAAATTATAATGCCATGTTGCACATATCAAGTATGTGGATCGTCAAATTGTGTTTTTGTTTAGATTTAAGACCATTTTGGATCGTCAAAGTGTGTTTTTGTTTAGATTTAAGACCATTATAATGGCCCAAATACTATTTTGTACAATTTGGCGAGCGGGACTTGGAATAGAGCTGAACAAATAGAAACGTTTCAAATATAACTCCGGCTCGTGATCTCCTTTCTATTTTAATTACAGTTTTTGAAATAAGTTTCTTTATTTATTTATCTTTATTTATCTTCATCTTTTACATGACATAGGAGATGGAGCCGCTCATCTCACTAGGAAGAACCTGTGCCGAGATGAGCAGCTGAACAATATAGTGAGAACAAAAAATAGTAAAAATATAAAACGAAATTCTATATAACTATAAGATTAATTAATTAATTAATATGGATAATAAGAACAGTATATATTGTATAATACAAAAGCAATAGTGAAAGTAAACTAATATATATAAAAAATCATATGCATGGATAGTAACAAAATGTATATATAATAAATAGCACAGTTAAAAAGTATATTTAGGTATATACCCATATAAGAAAATTAAATGAATGTTTGTGTATATTAATGAATGTTTAATTTTAACTTTGTAATATTTATTTAATACACACACAATATATTAATTATATTATTAATTACTATAGTTTCGTGAGGAGCAGTCCGTCTCATCATCATCAATCCAGATGACTTTTAATTTCTTATAGAGTAAATTATATATAATTTGCTTCAGCTTTTCATAAAATTATAATTAAACTTGACTTACACAACAAATTAAATTATCGCGAAATCGTAAGTACTATGCTTGCGTTAGCGTTTAAATAGCACCATCTGGTAGCGTTAGTGACAGACATTGTAACCAGGGCAAGTCCACGCTACATCACAGATAGATTTCATATTTAATATAATATAATGCATATTTAATATATAAATAAATGAAATATGGTACATGCATTGCGTCCTTTGTTAGCCAATATGTTTTATAAAGCATTTATGCATTATTAATCAGTTTAACTTATCTTGCAATCTGAACCTTACATGAGTAATATACCTCTGTACATAAAAGATAAATTACCATGCCATAAGGATCAAATTGCCCGAGGCTTCTAGTCCCTCGTCAGGACGCGGAAATAGTTCCTAGGTGGCCTCGTGTCGAGTAGGAGCCTTACCGATTATTCTAGCCCCGCGGGCCAAATGTAGTCTACTCTCTAGGGACTTAATAGCGCAGACAAAGCTCGCAACTCAGGCGGCGGTATACATCCATAGACAGGGAAATAAATCACCCCACGCTGTTTTCCTGGTCTATTGGCTATGGTCGGGAACAATGTGGTTTGATTGCCAATTTAAATAAGGAAACACTTCAAAGTACGCGGACAATTTATCTAAGACAATGGTCGATTTGGGTAAGAATGCGGGTTTTAAGATCCATTGTTTTTAATAAAGATGCTTTATTTACGACGTTCGTGAAAATGATGATTTTAATGTTGGGTTTCCGATTTATTATAAACTAGCTATAGCTAGTTGGACTTTAATGTGTGAATTTCAGTTAAATAATTAACAAAAAATATTACAAAATCGATCTAAAACGTTAACAAATTACATTAAAGTATTCATTTCAGCGTATATGTCAATCCAGATGACTTTTAATCTCTTATTGTATTATATGTAATTATTAAATTATATATAATTTGCCTCAGCTTTTCATAAAATTCCAATTAAAACTTGACTTACACAACAAATTAAATTATCGCGAAATCGTACTATGCTTGCGTTAGCGTATAAATAAATAATCTGGTAGCGTAAATAGCGCCATCTGGTAGCGTTAGTGACAAACATTGTAACCAGAGCAAGTCCACGCTACATTATAGATTTCTGCAAAAATTCTGGTCTGAATTTCTGAAGTTTTTAATTTTTATTTAAATATAATTTCATTTAAACGTTAATTTATAATATATACTCAAATTTAGTTACTCCAAAGTGTGTTCAAGTTTTTTTTTACAGTAGAGAAGTCAAAAATATTGAAAAAATACTACCTTTGAAGTCGCTTATCTCCATAACTATGATATTAGACATTGGACATAGATTGTAAAACAACTATTGGACATTTATGTTAAAACATTTTTGACTAATAATTTTATAGGAATCTATCTACAAAATATTGTGGACTATCTATTTTATACTTGAATAAATCTTAAATTTGTAGATTCATTCATATCCCGGTAGTAAACAATACATTAATATTTATTGTTTATGTTTATAATTTAATCTTCTTATTTATTATAAATACTAGACCTACATCCGTGAAAAATCACCGATCATAATAATTGCCTGATTTTAGAGCTGAAAAATCATGATTTTTTAAAATGGTTTTTTTAATATTTTTTTTAATTGACTATTTGCTTGAACATTAAACTAAATATAATAAAATATCAATATAAACATGTCAAGACCGTGTAATTTCGACCTTTGCGTGTTGCTTTAGCTGCGCGCTGATTGCGTGTCACACTGTAATTATCCAATGTTTTAATTTGACAGACAGACGAACAGACAACGAAATGATTATATTTAGATATTTCATAAATTGTTGGTCGTAATTTTTAACATTTTTTAAAGATGTAAAATTAAAAAGCAAAATATTTTTAATCACAGTATAAATCAGTGTCTGGATTCTGATATTATCAAAATTAATTTATGATTTGCGGTTTTGGCTACGGACTGCATTCACTTTTTCAAGAGGTGTTGGGTTCACTGTTGTTGTCTCCTTTCTACGAGATCACCGTTGCTGAGGAGCCGACAAGGATGGTAGACGATTAGTTTTGTGGTTCGATAATTAGTTTGCACCACGCCACGGAAACATTTTGATTACTGTGTGTGTGTGTGTGTGTGTGTGTGTGTGTGTGTGTGTGTACTTCCCTGTATGTATTGTACATGTACATATGTACATGACTGTAATTCCCAGATTACACTCATTAGGGAATGAACATGCAGAGGCGGCTGACATTTTTGCTGATAATATAACTGTGTTTAAGACAAAGCTGATACAATTCTTTACATCTCAATGAAATGGCAATGGATAATAAATTTTTCTGTATTATTTTTTTCCTTTTAACTATTATTATTTGTACCATTTATCAGTATTATTATTTTATCTGTCTTATGATATTTCTTTTTAAATTTATATTCTGTATATTTGAAAAGCCCATAAGGGCGTTAAATAAATAAATAAATAATAATAAAAATCATGTTTATTTTTGTCTTCTTGTATTGTTTAAATCTCACTTACTTAATTTAATGTCTTCATTTTTACAACTTAATTTAATATTTCTTTTTCTATATCTTACTTATTTAATCTAACGTCTCACACTAATGATTACATTGACATTAGGTATATACATATATGACAATGCCCCCCACTTATAAACACGAGAATAAATTCTCATTTAAAAGTGGGTAAGCGTGTAATATAAATGTATATTAATTATATTACATTGAATACGGCCACTCTTAAGTTTGTACATTTGCCAAATAATTTTAATATTAAAAAAAAAAAAATTTCGTTAACAAAAGTCTTCGGAAATGCCTCGTCTGCCATCCTTTAATTGAATTTCCTCTCAAATGGATAATGTATTATTGATGACTTTCTCTTAACTGCAATCATTGTGCCCTGCTGCTATATTCCGATCCATGGATGGATATATCCGCATCTCACTTCGTGCTCGTCGGAGAGGAAACTGCTAAAGAACGATTGAAATCTCATTCACTTTTCACTAACGAGATTATAATATCGAAAACATCATAATTGAATTCCGCGAATATTCGATTAAACTTACATAAAAGCAAGTTTTTACAATACTCCCTTTCTCATTTTCGGGTTTGTGTCTACCATATGCATTTGTATGAAAAAATACAAATTGTATGAAAAAACCATTAAAGATATGAAAAATCCAAAATTATACTACAATTATTATTATTTTTAACGAAAATTTTATAGATCTTCTTGATCGTCGCCACGAGTCTGCTTGCAAAGTTTCAGCTCGATTGGATCACGGGATTTTATCTTGTGTCCTCGGTATATATATTCATCTACTATTTCATTGATAGTGATGATTTTGTTCTCTGGACTCAAAATTTATGTTTTCTTTATATTCATCTTAAGGCCAACTTTGCTCGGAGCTTCGTGTAGTTCCTTTAACATTATACTTAGTTCTTTAATATTATTACTTTTAAATACTATCTCGTCAGCAAATCTTAGGTGACTTAAATATGTGTTATCTATCTTCACACCTTTTTTTTCCCAATTCAGGGTCTTAAATACATCTTCTAAGGCTAACGTGAAGAGTTTAGGCGAGATTGTGTCACCTTGTCGGACACCTTTTTCTATTTTTATTCTTTCAGTTCTAGTGTCGTCGTCAACTATAACACTCATAGTTGCATTTTCATATATAAAGTTTAGTAATCATATATATATAGAGTCTACTCTCGCGTTTTAGAGTGCTTCGATGATTGCCCACCTTTCAACTGAGTCAAATGCTTTTTGGTAGTCGATAAAAGCTAAGTGTATAGGTATATTATACTCGTTGTTTTTTCTATGAGCAATCTCAGAGTTTGAATGTGATCTCTGGTTCCAAAACTTTTGCGGAAGCCGGCTTGCTCTACGGGTTGCGTTAGCGTTTTTTATATAAATGCGCAATTTAAATAAGTTACTGTAATGGTGGTCCAACGTTTGACAAAAAACAAGTCAGGAATATTGAGAAAAAAAAATGCCGACTTAGATGTCGCGTATCTCCGATGTTAGTTAAGTCATGGTTGCTTGAACATTGTTGACTCATAGTTTAAGCAGGAATCTACTTGTAAAGTATTGCAGACTAGCTCTGTTACACTCTGTATAATGTATATCTTTAGTACGGTTAGTTTAAGTTCGATCAGGTCCGACCCCACAATGAGAAAAATTCATTTTTTGATTAAATAATTATTTCATTTTTTTAATCGGTTCAACACGAGAAATGTGGGGTAATTTTTATTACATTTACATACAATTTTATATTGAGCTATTAAGTTATGGCTCACCAATAACAACACGAAACCATAAAATGAGATTTTAACATACCTGTGTCAAGTTGCTTTAAGTATACTAATAACCATAAATAAATAAACCAGCCTTTTACACCGACAATAGCATCAGAAAATATATAATGAATAATAAGACTAAAATAGATCCACTAGAGAATAGTGGGGTGTACAAAATTAATTGTGAGAACTGCGAATCATCTTATATCGGGCAAACTGGTAGAAAAATACACACACGAATAAACGAACACCGGGAAGGGAATAAAGAACTTCAGCGTAAACTCGGAGATGGCTGACCATGCAAGATCAGAAGGTCAGATAGAAGAAGATCAGAAGAAGAAGAAAATTCACCCATGACAACATAGAGGTACTCCATATATGCAGTAAAGGAAGGAAGTTAGACATTTTAGAAAATTTAGAAATTAATTTTAATAATAGTAATACACTCAACATTCAAACACCCTATATTTCATCCCCCCTCTTGTCCATATTGGCCCCGCCCCCCAAACCTACCCCTCCTCACCAATCCACTCCCACGTAGTCGTTAGTCTTAATTTAGTTAGTTTATTACTGAAGATGGTGCAGTAAGCACCGAAAACGTTTTTATTAAAGTCTTATAGTGCGAAGTAAACAACGTTGTATTTAAAAAAAAAATATATTACAATGAACTTCCACAAAGTTTGTCACGATAATTTCAAAACATTATACTAATACATTATGTGAGGTCACCGACACGCCGCGAGGTGCTGACCTTAGACCCACCGCTGCCTTATGTAACGTCCAATAGGAACGCTGCTGCAGAATGTTTATGATGATGTAATGGCACAATTAGGCGCTGCTTCGTGGTCAGGGTCAGCTCAGCTGCTTCCACGTGACAACCGTGGCCAGAATTATCTTCGCAATCTGGCATCATCACGATATTATCGTCTTCTTCTTCTTCTTCATCAGCCTTCGTCTTTCCACTGCTGGATACAGGCCTCTTCCTTATTTTCCACTGCTGGATACAGGCCTCTTCCTTATTTTAGATATTATCGTACTTTAATTACTTTAAACAAATAACGTATTCAACGAATCATCGTAATCTTATCACCCCACTCTTAACTTTTTTTTATTTTATTTTTTTTTATTTTCATTTATTGGTTTTCTTACAGCCATATAATTAATCAATCTTGAAAAAAACAATAATTGATGTACAGAGTTTTGGGCCAATTACAAGAAAACACATATATACAATCGATAAAAAATAAGAAAAAACATGTCCAATAGTGAGTTTGTGTGAGTGTGTGTATTTGTGTGTTTATTTATTTATTTTGTTTTGGGAAAAGTTAACAGCAAAACAATCTTAAAAATTTTCCACTGAATTTAAAAATTTACACAACACTATTCGAGAAGACATTATTGTCATCTGCATTTGCACAAATACCCAACTGCCGAAAACAGGTCATAATTTAGTGCTCATTAAACTTCATTTCTTATCACTATTTAATATACACAAACATTCATTTAATTTTCTTGTATAGGTATATACCTAAATATCCTTTTAAACTGTGCTATTATATATACATTGCGTTACTATCCATGCATATGATTTTTTATATATATAACTCTACTTTCAGTATTTCTTTTGTATTATACAATATATACTGTTCTTATTATCCACATTTTATATTTATATACTCAATTAATTAATTAATTAATCTTATAGTAATATAGTATTTTGTTTTATATCTTTATTATTTTTTGTTCTCACTATATTGTTCAGCTGCTCATCTCGGCACAGGTTCTTCCTAGTGAGATGAGCGGCTCCATCTCCTATGTCATGTAACAAGATGACGATAAATAAATAAATAAATAAAATTAAAATAAAAATGTAACACGCACTCTGAAGAATTTATTTTTGTAATTTCTTTTGTAATTTTTAAATTAGACTTAAAATAATATTAAATAAATTGGAGCGTCTAGGGCTGTTTATCAGGGGGACAGAGTCAACTTCCCGACAGCCAATTGCCTGACAGCCGTTTGCCTGACAGCCGTTTGCCTGACACGCCGACTTCTCGACAAAATATTCGGCCGTATTATGAAATAAGCAATATTGTTATTTCTGCATCTTGAAATTTATTGTATAAAATTTAGTGCCGCCAATTTCGACGTTTTAAGTTTGGCGGGTTTGAAATTAATGAATTCAATCAATCAGAAAGCTCTAAACAACGTCAATTTATTCACAATTATAAATAATGAGCTCTCTAATTGATTGAATTCATTAATTTCAAATTTAAAACGTCAAAATTGGCGGCTTTACAATGTTATATAATAACTGTGACTTTACAGAAATAGCAATATTGCTTATTTGAGAATGCGGCCGATTTTCACTTGAAATTACTCAACCTTTTATTTATCACTATACGTCACTGAACACAAACTTAATTGTGATCACTATTATGTAATTTGCACCGATTGTCACTTTCCCGAACCTTGTGTATGTGGAACACTTTATATTTTTCTGCTAGAATATTTGCTCGTTTTTTATGGCATTGTTTCGCTATCGGGAATTCCTCACGTAGATAATCTTTCAATAATTTATTTATCTGGTATAACACAATGCGCACTCAATCGCCATAGGTTCGCTTCACTTTTCACTTTTATCTCTGTCCTCTGTTGAACGCCAAAACAATGAGTGTTTAATACTAAAAAATAAAAATAAATAAAAAAATTAACCCATAAATCAGGCAAACACGATCTTTTTAGAAAAGTGTAGATAACACTATTAGTTTTATTTTGTACCTTCTGTGATAACTAGCAGGTCTATTCATTCTCACAAAAATTAGAATCTTGTATCATGGAATTTTGTAGCTGTGGGAATCAAATAACTGATCCAAGGTTGTCGATTTTCACTAAATTCACATAATTGCCGATATTTCGAAGAACAATGATTTTTACTAAGGTCATGTTTTGATATTCTGGCCAGGTATGAGTTGGCGTATCAGCCCTGCAAGAGATGGCTTGGGGTTTTGGGACACTCCGCGTGTATATATTTATGTGCTCACTACTATATATAACAATAATAATAATAATAATGGGCCTGCATACAACCTTCACAATAGTTACTTTGGTTTGAAGGAGGCAATTACTCTTATGGATAAAACATTTAATTTATATGCTTTTGCACTTTCAACAAAGAAAATGATTTAGTTACGACGAGGGTTGTGCTTTCTTCATACATTCCATTGTTGACTCGAAGTCTGCACTTTTGCATGTTTTACACTAATAATGGGTGGTCGTGGAAATAACACATTTTCGCAAACACTAACAATGTTTAGTTCGTTGAATGGAACATTAAAAAAGTATGTCTCGTACGGTGCAACAGAGTTATTGTTATTCGTTTTACGTCTGTTAAATAAGCAACTGTCGATTGTAATGGATTTTTTTTTCAAATTAAAAAGATCTCAATCCTACAGTGAAGTGGGAACCACCACAGACCCAGGGCCGTTCCACAAGCAAAAGCTCCCGTATCGGCCCTACACTTTCGCCATCCAGTTTGGCATTGTTTTAATGCTAAAGCAGCTTCCTCGCTACGCCGCTGATGATGCAAGCACTCGTGCGACGCGGCGAGGAAACTACACTAACCACTTCACTATCTCTGGGGTGCGTTTTATTCAAAGAAAATATTTTATTCAAAAACAATTTTCAAAAGCAAAAACAATTTATTCAAAGAAAATAACAATACATAAAAACAAAATCACAAGTAAATAACAAAATATAAACAAAAGGCAGAGACATACAAAGAAAAGAAAAAAGCAAAGCATAAATATCAAACATCAGAAAATAACAAAGCATGAATATAAATAAAGCAAAATAAGATAAAATATAGAAGATACAACAAAATACATAAATACATTGTATGCAAAGGAAAAATAATATATAATGTGTGTGAAATATATGAATGAGTATTGAAAAATACATGGGTGACAGCTAATCATGAGAAATAATTACAAAAATTGCACCGTAGAGACAGTATCGAGTGTAAATAGTCACTCCCCTGCGGGAAAAAGAAGAAAAGAAAAAAGAAATATCAATCCTACAGTCATTTTTGGATTAACATTAGAACCTTCCCTAGACATTGTACCAACTAGGGTTGTTGTGAATATCAGCATCAGCATCAGCATCAGCATCCGCGGATTATCAGCATCGTTTTTAATATCAGCATCAGCAACAATCGATGCTGATTTTTAATGCTGACATTCAAAGCGGGCGCGGGCCCTAGCGCAAGTCACGTGGAGTTTAAGCAATCTATTCATTGTTTAATGAATAGGGTTAGCTATTCAGTTGAAAGCCATATTCACCATCGCTAGTGCAATACAGGATGTGGGCTCTGACTTCATCAAGCAACTTCAGCTGTCCTCTTCGAGTTCCGACTGCACGCCCTCGGTAACGCCATTCTAAATCTCTGCCAAGACTCGTAAATTAGCCGAGACTTAAACATTAAAAACTGGTGCGTAACACACATAGGAACGACACTTCAGAAAACAATGCCCACTTACGTAGCGGAATAAAAAGATGCAATAAATTTCTCCAAGAGAAGCGAGAAATCTAAAATTCCCTGTGTTCTCCAATCACTCGAATATTCGCAAAACAAAACATTGCTTTCACTGTTCACAATTCGTGGTGAAATTGACAATGGTATAATTTGAGCACTTTGTGTATGAAAATAGCTAGTCGGTAAGAAGAAAGAATTGCATTATTCTTAGTATAAAAGAATTGGATAAGCGACTATTCAATAGATTATTATCTAGACTCAAATGTGTCACATCATCGAATGGATGATGCGTTTCTACAATAAATATGTTAAAAATTTCGGTTCGCAGAAGGGGGAATTTTATATAACTCAATGCCGAAAATAAATGTACATGCTTTTAACTTCCTTTCTTTTAACTCGTGACGTCTGCTTGCTTGTTTTCTTGACGATTTTTAACCCTTTTCCCGTGATCCAATCGAGCTGACACTTTGCAAGCAGACTCGTGGCGACAATCAAGAAGATCTATCAAATTTTCGTTAAAAAAAAAATAATTATAGTATAATTTTGAATTTTTAGAAAATTTAATTGATTTTTTAAAATTGGAAACCATATAAATGTTTGATTACTACCAACAGCGGCCTGACGACGTCGCGGAATATTTAAAATTTGAATTACTCCATCGGTATATGTAATAGGTACTTCACTACGAATTTCGAAAATTTATGACAATTGGTTCACAGATGACAGCAAATTCACAAATATATCAAAATCTTGATTAAATTGACTGACAAATGTTTTTAGAATTGAATCTTCAAAGCATGAAGTGTCATATCAAAGCTCAAAGCATCTGACATTTTAGAAATATATTCAATTACTGTAAGTTTAGTGTTATGTTAAATGTTTTAATTCATCTTTAATTGTTTTTATATTTTACATAGAAAGGGAGTATAATAAAAACTTGGTTTTTATGGGTTACATTTTTACTCCCTTTCTTTTAACTCGTAGCGTCTGCTTCTCTGCCGAAAAACTTTGGATCGATTTTAACCCTTTTTCCGTGATCCAATCGAGCTGAAACTTTTCAGGCAGACTCGAGGTGACGATAAATATGATCTAAGAAATTTTCGTTTAAGAAAATAATTATAGTATAATTTTGGGTTTTCCGAAATTTTAATGTTTTTTTCTAATTGGAAATCACACAAATGAGAATGGATCCCGTTCCAAGTAACCTGACTCGAGCCATGGGTCCGATCAGACGGTTTCGCCGACGCCGTGCCCCCCTATACCAATTATTACCTTTCCAATATTCTATAAGTTTTAAGAATGATAATATACATGAAATAGATTTTCCACATAAAATTAAAGCAAGAGGAATATGTTGATAGAGTATCAAATTGGAAACAATATAAATGAGAAAGGGAGTATAATAAAAAATTGTTTTTTGTGGGTTAATTTTTTAATATTCGTATCCACAAATAACACTGAAAATTTATTAAAAAACAACATTATTTATTAGCGTACTGAAAGATACCATAGATGAAGATATATTTTACGAAGCAAAGAAAAATATCAGATGATGAAAAAAATTCAGGCTATATTTAAATAAACCGTTGTTCGAAAGATATATGACGCAAGTGTTGACGCCGCCAGAAAGAGAGGGCGACCACGGAAGACGTGGCATGACCAGATTAACCAGATACTGGAAGATGGTCCTGTTAGAAGCCTGAACAACCGTCGAGTTTGCATGCGAAGATGTATGAATGTAGACGAAGCGAAAGTTGTATGTCAGGACAGAAAAGTATGGCGCTCT
The DNA here is from genome assembly GCA_016648135.1 of Agrypnia vestita. NCBI lineage: Eukaryota > Metazoa > Arthropoda > Insecta > Trichoptera > Phryganeidae > Agrypnia > Agrypnia vestita. The sequence continues at coordinate 13,448 of JADDOH010017871.1, forward strand.
ATCCTTTCTGCCTACCCCCATGGAGAAACGGCGTGATGGTAAGTTAGCTAGTTAGTTAGATGTTAGAACAAAATACAGTTTTCTGTATAGGTACGTAACCAGAAGAACATGTGTGAACATACGAACATATTAACAGTAATGGCATAAAATTATCATTCTAATAAAGCAAATATCGTATCCTGTACCACTATTTTTATGTATTTTATTCCATTTTAAATATTATATCTCTAAAAAACATAATTAGTTTTATATATTTATATAAACATGTCTTTTCGTTCGTTTTTGTAGATGCATTCAAAACTTTTTAAATTTTTAACGTATTTTTTATTTTCTGTTTTCCAGGAGTAAACAGCGGAAGTGCGTCATCGCAGGAGCTCAGCACACTGGCCAAAATGTTGAGAAGCTCTGGAAAAGTGAGTAGTTTTTTTTTATATACAAACCCACATAAGAGACGTCATTTTTCGTCAAGCCGGTGGCTGTCTTTAAAGAGCGTATTAAAATGGTTGTGTTGCGGAAATAATTGGGAAAGAGTTGAAAAATGAAACACCCATATACAGGGTTATTTGGAAAACATTAGTAACCTCGCAGGACTATATTCCTCCCTTGTTTACGAGTTGAAAATGTTCAAGCTATTGTGACCTAATATCAATAGTTAAGGAGATATGCGACATCAAAGTTTCCTTTTTTTTTTCAATATTTCTGAATTATTTTTTGCAAAACGTTGAACTAGCATCATAGTAACTCATTGAATATTAAAAATTCATTCCCTTCAACGCAAGTCAAATAAAACAATAAAAACCTTCAAATTCCAATTGGAAAACATTCCAATTGGATTTTTTTCAGGGTATGAATTTTTCGTAATCGATTTGAATTAGTGTAATGATAGTCCAACGTTTTACAAAAAATGAATCAGAAATATTGAAAAAAAATGCAAACTTTGATGTCGCGTATCTCCTTAACTATTGATATTAGCTCTCAATAGCTTGAACATTTTCGACTCATAATCAAGGTAGGAATATAGTCCTGCGAGGTTATAAATGTTTTCTAAATAACCCTGTAGAACGTTCGATTGGTTCCTACATATATTTAGCAAACAGAAGGCATCAAATTATCAATATTTTCTTCGTTTTAACTTTCTCTGGGGAAGTAACGAAAATTAAATACAAATAATCACTAGACGCAAGCATGAGGCACGGTTTGCACAAGGGGACGATAAATGCCGAAAGATGTCTACAAACGTGGATTTTGCTCTCACGAGAGCTAAATTCGTGTTTCAGATGTTCTCAAAAAAAATTACCGCATTTGGAGCGATGATAATCCACAAACCATTGTGGAAACTTACTTTGGTCTCATTGGACAATTGAGGTCATGCCTACTGTCCAGAAAAACTGAAGCCACGCTCTACAAGACATTGATTAGACCAGTCTTAACATATGCCTCGGAGAGCTGGACATAACTAAGCACGATGAAAATAGATTAGACACATTTGAAAGAAAAATCTTACGCCGAATATATGGACCTATTGATGACGGTCAAACATGGCGAAAAAGATACAACACCGAGCTCTATGACCTTTACCAGGACGTCAGCGTAGTCAAGTTCATTAAGATTAACCGATTGCGCTGGCTGGGACATCCTCACCATAAGGATGATCTGGAACCCCCAAAAAGGGTGTTGTTTAATGACCCAATGGGTAGAAGAAGTGTCGGAAGACCAAAACTGCGGTGGTTAGATGGTGTCGTTGCGGACGCTGGCCCTGGGGCATCAAAACTGAAAAATGGCACAGGCGACAGAGCAGCATGGAGGACTTTCTTGGAGGTAGCTAAGACCCACCAAGGGTTGTAACGCTGAAGATGGATGGATGGCATTGTGGAAACACCATTACATCCAGAAAAAGTCAAATGTAGATGTCTCATAGAGACGAAGTTATTTTTGTATGTGCAAGTAGGTATGGAAGTATTTTTGTGTGTTCATAGGGCTTACGTCCTATCGTACGGTTAGCTTAAGTGATCACTTTATACGATGTAACGTTCACCTTTTCCATCCGTGATAGATTACCACATCAATCAAGGTTTTGGAAGCTGTATTTTTGATACCGCCACCCGTGGTCGAAATTTGTCATTCCCGTAAACCTGTACAGATGTCACCGTCGGTAATGAGATATGTATATTTTTTTCATTTTTAGTTTTTGATATTTTCAAACATATTTAACTTACTAAATTTTGTATATATAATAAACTCACAGTTTCGTAGGTATCAGAATCATCTATGCAAAGTTGAACTATAAAATGGGCTAGGTAGTTGCTTGTATTCCGATAGCTTCCAAACAATAGTGACAAAAATAATAATAAATATAATATAAAATGGTATAAAAAAATAACATTGTAAGAGAGAGAAAGAAATTTGATGTAGAAGACAAAATATACACATTTCAACTAAAATATACCCATCCGAATATATGATAACCGTGTATTCGTATAAAATTTACAATTAACAATTTTCACGAATACCTACACCATTAATAAAGGATTGCTAGTTAAACTTCCCATATAACAATGTTTCACTTTAAAAAAGAAAAGTCAAAAATCACTTAAACACGTCCTACACGGACACGGGTCATAATAACGTATACACACTATCGCAATGTAAGTATTTTACAATGGTAAATGTTGACATGTACTAGACGGTACACATCCATGTGAGGTGCACTACAGTGCTTTCAATTTAACTTATTGCTTCATCCGATGTAATTTACTGCCCATTGTGACAGCAGTCGTGGCCATTGTTTGTGTGCAAATGTCACTAGGAAAACATGAACAAGGCGGACAATTCAATCATTAATCAGGAACATATCCTACCATAGAAAACTCCATCGGCTTTCTTCCTGCGAGATGTTAAAATATACTATTCGTGAATATGCATATGCCCAAATCAATATATAGATATAAAAAGAAACCCGTGTTTCCCTATCCGCCAAGTTTTCTCCACAACCAGATACTACCACCCCCTGGTGGTTATGGTGGTGGATAGCTCTTCGTGTCCCATTGAGAATGTGCGAGTTTGGTGGGGATGGCTGAGCGTGGGTGGGAGTGGGTGACGAAAATGTGCATTCTAGCTCATTGTTTTGTTATGGGAAGGCCGCAAATGCTTCACATTGTTTTAAAATAGGCGCGTTGACTGTGTCGGTGAGTCAAGAAAGTTCCGGAAAAAAAACTGCTCTAGAAAGTTCTGGAAGGAGAAGGTTCTAGAAAATTCCCGAAAGTTCTATAAGGTTCTAAACTGAGTGGCGGAATGTGTCAGTGTGTCTAGAAGGTTCCTGTACATTCAATTTCTTGGAAGTTCTGGAAGGGGAATGTTCTAGAAGGTTCGCGAAAGTTCTATGACGATCCAGTGTTCTATTACATATTATTTCACATCCATATACCACCCTCATAAGCATAATGGAACCTATTCGACAGAATCAAATTATTTACGGACTTTGCATAAATAATAAAAATAACACCAATTTTAATTAACGTTTCGATTAATGATAACGTATTTTAAAACAAATTTTTGAAGTGACGACCTCTTTAGGCGCATTGTGCGTTCTTTCAGAATAGCGAACGAAAGTGAGCCGTCACGCTCGGGCCGGTGACGCTGAATCGGGTTTACTCGGCTCCACTCGACATCAAGCTCGCTCGGTCGGTGACGCACTGAATCGTGCATACTCGGCTCCAGTCGTTATCAGCCACGTTTACATTATGTATTTCTTACATATAATCAGTGTAGTATTTCAATTGTATAATATATAATAATTTACAAAAAATATGTAAGAAATATTGAAAAAAAAATCTAATTTTCAAGTCGCATATCTCCATAACTATTGATATTAGGTCATAATAGTTTGAACATTTTCGACTCATAATCAAGAAAGAAATATAGTCCTGCGAGGTTATTAATGTTTTCCAAATAACCCTGTATAGTAAAATAAGTTTGTAGAAGGTAAGAAATTAACTGAATACCTAGATAGAGAACAAACGATACACGTAGAAACAAATATACCATCGTGGGACGTGACTATGGGAGGCAAATGAAACACTTAAAGTTAGTGGGGACAGAAATTAGCTTGATGATGATGATGAAATGATAATAATAATGATAACATATAACTAATTTGCCTTTGTAACTTCCTATTATCATATCATATATAATATGATGATTAAAAATTATAAAATCCAAAAAATCTAATGTATGTTTAAATGAAAAATTAACATATATGTAGAAGAAAGTTCAGATGGCCGGTTCATTGTTATATTAACATCGCTGAAAATAAATTCACACTTGCAAAAAAGAAAATAGAAAAAATAAGGCAAATCGACGCTCTTTTTCGTTATCTCTTTGCTTTATTAAAAATATGGATAAAACAAATTTGGTGTTATATTTTTTGAAATTCAATTCAATATTTCAAAGCTTTATACCTCATAATAGAAATGACGTTATGAGCGGAATGTACATTGACCTATAAATTCCAAATTCAAATCCAAATTCGGAATAAAATGACACTAGAGCGCACCGCTAGAGAGATTTTGCTGCTTTAGACAAACAAGAATAAGAACGAAAGTAGACTGAATACAGCGGAGATAAGATAACTTAGACATACGTGTGGAAAACCCTTTTATGATACAGTAAATACTGAAGATATTAGGAAAGAATATAAAGCTGATCTTAGCATAGTCAATAGAATTAAAAAAGAGTCGCTCAGATGGTTTGGACATGTTGAGCGAAAGATTTTGGAAAGAATAGTGAGCAATCATCCAGCTTGCATGCGAAGATGTAGAAATGTACATGAGGCGAGAATTGTGTGTCAAGACAGAAGAGTGGGGGGCTCTATCCTCTCTGCCTATCCCCGCTGGAAACGGCGTGTAAGTTAGTTAGACATATAATCATTCTGGTTTATATTTAAATTTATTGTCAGTTTAGCCACTAGGGGTCAAATTGTCCCTCAACATAACGCGCGGCGTAGAGTCTACGTGACGCTGCGACGTCGCGCGTAACATAGCGCGGCATTTCTACGTGCCGCGGCAACGTTGCCATGTGTACGGTTCCCGAGCGAGCGCACGGGGACACCGTACCGCGCGTCAGTACCACGTGATATGTTGACAAGCTAAGACGCATGCGCTACAGTTACATATGCTATACGATATGATATAAAACAGCGTTCCGTAATATTGCGTCTTGCTTGGCTATGGAAGACCCGATCATTTGTTATAAATTTTCAAAATCAGTTGTCATTCGAATGAAATTGACAAATGATCCGTCAGACATTCGAAGATGGCATAGAACATCCATCCTTCTTTTCCTTTTCAGTAAATAATTTCGTACCCACCACTTTTTTCCGCTCTAACGTTTCGATGAACTCGTTATAATAAATAGATACGGTGCACTAATCATCATAACCCTTTTGGGCGACATTTCCGCGACAAGTGAAATGTGAGTCCCGGTGTGTACACGTCAAATGGCCGCGTCAAAAAACAAATCAAGCCATGAAATTTAAATAATGAACAACACTCATCAGAAAGTTGGGAATAATCCAAGACTATGGTCCCGTTGTTCATACGATGAAAATAAGTATTTCACTATATAATTTAATGTCCTGTTAATTTAATCTAACTAAAATAATCGTAATCTAAATTAAACAAACCAAACCTAATAACCTAACCTAACCAAACCTAATAACCTAACCTAACCTCATATATTGCCTACGAAATGTCAAAATATGCAGTGCATTTTATTTATTTACAGTGTAATATCTTATTTAATACTTACTTTTTAAACGTAAATTATCTTTCATATTGTTATTAGCACATTCAATAATATAGTGAAATAATCATTTTCGTTGTATATGCAACGGGACCATTATCTTGGATTTAGCCGAAAGTTGTCACTGCAATTGCTATAAATATACGTGTTGTTATTTTATTGCCGCGATGGCATTGTTATGACAGCGAACATGCGACTATGCGTCTCAAAATAGAAAACACGTCTGGCAGCAACTTGTGAAGTGGACCCCGAGGTAATGGCGCCCGACGGCAGCTTGACGGACCCCAGCGTGACCGAGCCGGGACCCCGGTCATGACTGGCCGTGACCAGCGCGACCGGCGGCACAACGAAATGAAAAGTCACGACTGTTGATTATTTGCGTGCGGCTTCCTTAATGAGTGAACGGTTTTATTGACGACTGCGCGCGCACGCCCGATCTCGGAAGGTCGTCGGCCGTCGCACGAAAACTCTCGACATTTTGCGAACCGAAATTTCTTTTCGATTTAAATGCAAAACGTGTTATTTTTTATTTCCTTTATTTTAACTCGTATCGTCTGCTCGCTTGACGCAGAAAGTTTGGATCGATTTTTAACCATTTTCCCGTGACCCAATCGAGCTGAAACTTGGCAAGTAGACTCGTGGCGACGATAAAAATGATCTTACAAATTTTAATTTTTTTTATATTTATAGCATAATTTTGGTTAATTTAATTCTAATAGTTTTTTTCATATTGGAATCAATACAAATGAGTAAGCGCGAGCAGTAAGCACGAAACCTGATTTTTATGGGTAGTTTTTATTTAAATGCCAAATCGGTTTCCTCCCCGTCTTCCTCATTACTATTCTTTTTTTATTAACACTTAGTCGGGTATTCATGACTTCGTGTTATATCGGTATTTGTCCAGTCATCGATAATTTAATCAAAAACATCGCGTCTATCAAAGTTGGTATTTTTTCAATATTTCTAACTTATTTTTTACAAAATGTTGAAGTATCATTACAGTAACTTATATCGATTCCAAAAAATTCATTCGTTTCAATGAAAGTTAAATAAAATAATAGAAACCCTGAATTGGAAGGTTTTTATCATTTTGTTTGACTTGAATTAAGGAGAATGTATTTTTCATATTAGATACAAGTTACTCAATGATAGTCCAACGTTTTGCAAAAAATAATTCAGAAATATTTTTAAAAAAATGCTAACTTTTATGTCGCATAAGTATCTCCTTAACTTTTATATGAGCTCATGGTTGCTTAAACATAGATTAGATTGCATGTACTAAATTGACTTTGACCAATCACTCAGTATGTCTAACCTTCTCTTCCTCCACCTCTATCCCGACTCCTACCTACTCACCCTTTTTCTCCCATTAATTAACTCATTTCTTCATATACTTTTTTTCACATTCAATCACTTTGGATTATTTAGTCTTAATATTGTTTGTTGCTTACCACTATTTATTAATTAATTTAAAATAATTAACTTAAATATATCTTACCTAACTTTGTTCTTAACATCTGTGAATCTTTTTATTGATCTATGAAATGAACACTTTGATTTTACACTTTACTGTTTAAATAACTGTCAAGATTCCTAAATAAATAAATAAACATTTTCACTCATAATCAAGGCAAGAATCCACCTGAAATGTATTGTGGACTAGCTCTATTACACCCTATATATGAATATATCTGTCTTGCTGTTCGTTTCTATGTTGCATTGTGACGTCATTATATTGGAGGCGCCTCGTTTCATGTGAAATTGTATTAAACACGGTTAATAGTCATTCGAAGGTATAATATAATACATGATATAACATACAAAAATATGATGGAATCTGTACAGCAAAAATTTTTTGGCATGCTTATATTTAAGTATAATCTTGGCAGCACTTTTATCTTCGAGACTTATCGAGAACGTAAAACGAGACTTCGAAGACAGACAAATCGGCGAAGCCGATGACTTTCCAGCTAATATAGAAATAATGGTTTAAAGATCTTTATACCATAATTTAAGGTTAATGATGGCCTTTACACCATAAATACACCCCTATTATACCCTATGGTGTTTGATGTCACATATTATGCCCTATGGTGTTTCTTTTGAGTTCAGCATTCAAGACCTTATCAGGTTTGTCGTATTGCAGATCTGGTTTTCTCTACCTCCACCATTTCTTCCTACGGCGATTTCTTACACACATAGCTTCCTCGTATCGGAGATATGGGTAAATATCAGAAAAAATCGGCGTCGTATGGATATGAAAAGAAGACGCAAGCTATAATATAGTTCTTCTATAATTCTGTTTTTTCTTCTTTCAAAAAGCATCTAAATACTTTTTTTAATATATGAGTGAGAGGTCATAACTTTTTCTATAAAATATCTATAATAAAATGCTTAGTTAAAATGTAAATTTGAAGGAAACCTCATTATTATTCAAAACAGTTCTAGCAAGATTGACAAGGTTAATATTTGAACGGGTTAAAACACGAACTATCAGCCTTTTAAGTAAATAATATATTTACAATTTTGTTAACTTTTAACTTATTTAAATATTAGTTAGCTGTCTAATTAAAAATATAATTGACCATGGCTTAAAGAAATGCATACCTTATATACAAGACACGATAGAAAACATAAATGATTTCAGTTGGGGCAAATAAATTGAAACTAACGAATTGAACATTCAATTATCGTGGGTCCATTTGACCCCTATAGCAACCAATGGACATGAAATTAAGTGACTAATAAGTTATAGATATAGTGTATTTAATATACACTGTACCTCTAATTTATTTTATTTTAATTTAAAATCAAAGAATATTTTTATCTATACATAGTGATCGTCGATGAAATATAAACAAGAAATTATTATAATATAAAGTGGAAAGCAAATACATAGCAGTAGCACAATACTAAAAGATAAATCAATATATA
>JADDOH010017872.1:0-41290 GCA_016648135.1 Agrypnia vestita
AAATAATGTTCAATTATACGAAAATTAAGTAAACAAACTAACACTACCTGTATCGCCAAAAAAAATCTTGAAAATATGCCTTTTTTCACCGAATTAACCTTAAATTTAAAAGTTTAAGTTTTAACATTTAATTTTTTTCAATTTCTAAAACATTTTCTTTCATACATCTATGTATAGTCCTTCTCACGACATAGTATGCGCAGAATATTTGCTATCCATTTTCAGCTACCTAGTTTTTTTGGAAGCTGTAATTTTTCAGTCTCTCCTCCGCAAGTACTTCATTCAAACGGCAGTCGCATCTAAGTAACTAATTATAAAATATCGGATTTAATTTCATCGGTACCTAGTGTCATGCATAAATGTTTGCATGACGCGCGAGTTTGCAGCTATAACGTCATATTTAAACACTTTAAGTATTGACAGTTGCCTTTGTCAGTGTGTCGATGTTCAATTTACTGAACACGCAACTTGCCTCGATAATGTGGACAGTCTCGGATGCAGATCTCGCTTATTCAATGTAACGACATTTGCTTCATAATGATGTTGTTAAATGTTAAACGTTAAATGAATGAATTTGCAGAAATGGCTGATCCTCCTTGGCTACTCTTTATTCGTGTTTCTCCTCGTCTAGCATTCCTACATTTGTTATTTCCCACAATTACTTACCAAAAAATCTACTTATCAGTAAGTATAGGCAGCACAGAGGGCGTACCATTAATAAACATTAAAAAAAAACATGAAACATAATAATTTCGCTGTCTGTCCATCAGTCCCCGTAACTTCGTGTAATGTTCGTAATTTCGTATGAATTCACGGCTAAAAAAACGAAATTAAACCCCCACTAAACTACCCACGAAATTAAGCCACCAAACCCGCACCGGCCATTCGACGCAAGTTGCTACGGCCGCCTCTCTGTGGAGCGCCAAAAAGATGCTATAAATATATACTAGGGCTTAGCAAATACGGGAACCGATGTTCCGTCATTTTTGACAGGCGGCAGCTAGTAAAAAACAAAAGTTTTTAACGAAGAGACAAATTTTGAAAAATTAAATATAAGAAATAATTGCGTACCTATTTAAAAAATTTGATAATTAACGTACATTTTTAATAATAAGTTGAAATAATCAAAATACATAATTTTCCATGTAACAATATCCGTCAATGACGCTACCCAGATGCTAGATGGCGGACGAAATGACGTTAACAAAACGTTATTTATACGCTAACGCAAAAGTAGAGGTACTGCGGATTCGCGATACGTAATTTAATTTGTTGTGAAAATTTAATTTAAGTTGGCATCTAAAAAAAAACTAATTAACAGAAAAGGTGAGTTCATTCATATCGTAATGTGTGTTAAGATAAATAATTGTATTACAATTTGGATTGATTTAGCATTTTTTGTAGTGACTAATTAATGTAATGTAACATAAAAAGTCCGTCATCCGACCGGTTATGTCTAGTCAGTTAAATAAATAATCAATTAAAATGACACATCTGAAGATAACGCAACTAACAAACGTAATATGTTTTTGAAAATTATTTCCACAAAATATTTAGCAAATAATTCTGCTACTGAATTGTTTTCATACAATATGTCGACAAATTCAAAATATTCATCACTCAATCATCACTGGTAATTTGTCCTGAAATTGTTGTAATAATAGAATATATCTTTGGCAGAATTGTATATCTGAAACGTACTTCCTTTTATAAAGAAAACAGTACCAAAAAAAAAATATTTGCGTTTCAAACTATGTTAAGCGGAATAATTGGACAATATTGGACCAGGTGTGAAGTTCACACTGCGAACCCCTTGGCCACAAGTGAGTGTCTTTTTGCTAGGCTATAAGTATGTATATTTGCATATCTTTAATCACTCGCTGCACACAAAATTTTTTGTTTATTTTTTGAGATGATGATTGTTGAGAGTTCCACATTTTTGCACATGACTGTTTAAGAAATCTTCGGACCGGGGCAAGCGAGTGGATATATAAAATCACTACAGCTGTAAGGTCAAAGATATTGGATGTGTAAATAAAAGAGGCATTGAAACCCTTCCTATAGGCACTATGGTATAAGATATGAATAAAGTAAGCGATATATAACGTAGTTCGCTTTGCAATAACACTATAAACTTAGACAATAAGTTATAAATGAAATTTCTTAATATTTAATAATTGTTACGTCCCTTTTGTGCACATATTATCATGACGCTGATGTAATAATTTTAAACTCAATCTATATGGGGATCAGTACATTACTTTCGATTAATTTTGATATCACATCGTTGTGTGAGACAATGTCTTTCTTTTGTATTTTGAAAGATAAGTACTTCATCTTGGCGCCTTTTGAATCTGAGTCCCTGATCCTTCTAGATTCAGTGAATAAAAATGATTAATTTGTCTCGACTCGCAAAATCTCACCAGAAATATGCTTACCCTCACGAATTGTTTAATTTTCATTAGATTGCACTTGTAAGTTTATATTTGCTTTTATGATACGAAATCATTTTAATGTATGAACCATTCGTATTGTCACGAGATGCTAGCAACAAAAGAAACTGCCCACAATCGAAGATTTTCCAATCCTGAACGTTTGGAATAAATTAGAAACACCTGGAAGGAACTGTACCAGAAATTTCGAAAGAGGGCATTTCATATATAATGCGTGGCAGTAAACATGAGAGTGAGTTTATTGCGACAGCCAGAGAACACCGCGGATAAAGTGAGCGGGCGATTGAGTGTGAGTATTGTCGGCCAGCGAAAAAGTACCAGTATAACGAACATTCCACAGTGGAAGATTCTCGAGTAACGATTAGTGCAAATTACGAAATAGTGCTCCAGTTATGTTTATGTCCAGTAACTTTGTGAATTAAATAAAAGGTTCAATTGTTTATAGTATTTAATTCCGTCTCTAATCGCCGCAACCCGTGACAATATTAATTTATTGTGAAAATATGATTACCAATTTATGGCTCTTAAACAACTTGTTCTGAGCATATTCTTCTATTTTGTTTCGTTTTCGCAAGTTTGCCAACCCCTTGCCTAGGCCTATATTACTAGTAGTAATATAATTTTGTTCCATGTTTATATGTTCATAATTACATTATTTTTGGAAAATATTTTAAAAACCTCTTATAATGTTACTTATCTTGTAGTTGAGATTAAATATTCTATTGAAAATTAATTAAAAATCATGACCAAAATGAATATATTACAGTGGATATTTTTTCTGTACTAAAATAAATAATAATTATATTTTTGATTTCCACGTCAATGCCGTTGGATACGAGAGAAGATAGTCTAGCTGTAAACTCATTGTTTTAACCGGTTCTGCAGATGAGTTGGCGTTCCACAAGTCTTTGATGAGCAAATCAATTAACTCCACGTCCAATTGAAGAGTTGCATGCAAAGTGCATTGAAGTTAGAGCTCGATAATTGCAGTTAAGGAATACACCGGTCCGTCAATGTCCTTATCGCTGATCTTAATGCGCTAAGAAGCTGAGTCCCACGTCGATGTACATATTTATTATAAATGTACAAAGAAACCTATTTGTTGTAAGTGCGATGTGCAATGATAAGACATGATAAAAGTCTTTCCCAGATGATGAATCACTTTTTAGTGTTGTATCAGTTTTAAAGCAGAGTACTAAGATATTTAAAATTAGTTAGATTATTGGTCAATCAGAATACAGAAATAATCCATCCATCAAAAAATATTTGAAACAGAAACTTTTCCAATCAATTATGCTATGTTAACCATTTAAGATTATGAAATGTTTGTTATTTAATTTATACATATAGGTAGTGTTTCGTAAATGATACATCTATTATTTCATTTTCGATTAGCTATCAACTTAATATATTTTAATGAATCCCTAAAACCTTTGAGTAATACACGCCAGGGGACGCAAGATACATCAATCAGTTTTTAATTTAAAATAAACTATATTAATTAGATTTATCGATATTCCAGATTTGAACTAACTATTAAATATATTTTCCAAGGATAGATTTTTTTGTAGGTATATCTGTATTTATCTTTCCAATTACTTAATATGATTTGTTTTAAGTATTTTCAGTTAGTGATTCAGGTATGAGTTTCAAAATAAATACGATTATTAAGGAATAATTCACATCTATTTCCACAATAATGTACATTACATCATAACATAGACATTACATTCAATTATATAATAATATCTACAAATTATATTTATATAATATTACTTACCTACTAATTTTATATTAAGTATTTTATTTACATTACCTAGGAAGATTCTTTCAACGGTTTATAATACATTTTTGGATTCTAATTAAAATACACATTTACAATTATACATATAACTTATTCAAAGGAAATGTGTCTTCCTGATCAAAGATGGTTGCAATACAATATCTAAGTGAACACATAGTTACAAAAACTAGTCACCTCTAGGTACTGGGGACATTCTAGACACACAATCTGATAAAGAAATAAGATATTATCTTTCGAATTAAAATATTATATGTGTAAAAATGTCGTATGTAGCAATTGATTATATATATTTGTTTTCGATGATATAATTAATTTAAATAAATAATTCACTGGAATAGTAAAAATATGTACAATATTTTTATACAATTAATAATAAAGTAAGCTTCAATGTGAGCAAATGCTTTTACCTAAAATTAAAAAAAAACTTTATTTGGGTTCTCCTATTATAAGTTATGTATATATATATTCATAATCCCGCGTTTATCAACGAGTTCCACGAGTTGCATTATTTAATACAAAAAATATATATTGATGTGTTTTATAAAACTCATTTGGGATCATTTCTTACTGCTAGTTCACAAATCTTTTATTCATTAAATAAATAACAGTTTTTCTATTAAAGAGATAAATTCATGCCTACTACCGGGTTAACTAAAAATAAATCCGTTTATTTTACTATACTTTTTTTTCAATATTTGAAACATTGTAGGTAGAGATCATTAGAAGTATTGTATACTATTTCTCATTTAAATCTTGTCACACAACCAGTGTCCACATATTTTAATGGAATATAACTAATATAATATACGTACATGGTTAGTAAGGATGTGAGAAAATTTTTGAGATATTTAAGTGGTCCGTTTGAAAAGATTATACATGTTTGTGTAAAAGTCTACACTTTAATATAATTATGCACATCTACACATCTTTGGCAATTTTACATACACCTATACCGTTACTATTTCAATTATATAACATTTATGCGCTAAAATTTTACTCGCTAAGGATTTTGAAGATCTAGGTAATCATCACACTGTCGGTCTTCTAGTATAAAAATAGTTCGTATTGTTTTACAAATATTTATAAACAAACATTCGACACCCGCTAACAGAGCGTTAAAAATTGAAATATTTGTATTGTTCATCAGTTGTCCCGACGAAAACTATTGACAAAGCAATCGGGCGTGTAATCTGATTACCGCGGGTATTTTAAACATACACGTCAATTTCTAGGGCATCCGCAATTTAACACGAACTTTCGATCTTGTATTCTGTGCAAAACATTAAGTGAGAAAAAAGATGAAAATTGTTGTATAGCTACGTACGATTATTTAATTAAATAAAACGTCGAGTGAACCAGTAAATGTACTGAAAAATAAATATATGTACAAATTTTATCAATGCTGAGCGATTGCGCGAATGTACAAATACATAGTGAATGAAAATATATTATTTAAGTAAAGACAATCCGTTTTATTAGGTACCCTTCTTCTAGTCCAGCCATCGAAGTGGGCAGTTTTGTGCGACTCTCTCGCCATCCCACGTTCAGTGGAGAGGCCCCGCGGGCGGCGACCGTCGCGGCGGGGGCGGATAGGGGCTGTACCGCGCTCCCGCCCCCGGGAAGGGGTGGTGCAGCGGCGGCTGCGGAGCCGGCAGGGGGGGCCAGGGCGCGTACGGCGGCGGGTACAGCCCCAGCGGCCTCCACAGCGCGCGAGCCTTCTCCGCCAGGGCGGCCAGGTTGTTGTTCTCCGCGTCTTGCAGGCACTCGGGGTACAAGCGAAGGGGCGCGCGCAACAGTTGCTGCTCCATCAGCATCAATTCCATGGGGTCTCTGCCGACAAACAAAAATACCTTAATAAATGTACTACTAGTCTACGTAATAATTAAATGTCTGTCGGGACTTTGGATCGAAGAAATTTTGAAATCAATCTACATATTTGAGATATTTTTCAGAACCTATTGAAGATTATTATAGGCTATGCAAATAAACGGTGCATTAATAGAATTTCAGATATATTATTTGACTTTATAATCTATTTGATATTACACTCACAGAACGATCGTTATAACGCAGTCAATTATATTATATCAAAATATTATGTCGATACTGATTTTGATTGAAATCTCAAAAAATTATATTAATAAACAATTTTTATAAATGCACGCAACTAATAATAGTAAAAATGTTGGATAATTTATACAGCTACATTTTTGTAAAATTTCGCCACAAGGACACATTCATTCAGCGGATGTTTAATCCTACACTAGTATGTAAAGTTAAAAATTGTTAGGCGAAGTTATGGATGGTACGTTTGCAATATTTTTAAACATAGTTCTGACGCACTAATCATTATTTGCAGTCACTGCAAATGCCCGTTATGAACATTAACTTCTGGAAATGTCTGGCGGCTTATCAAAAAACTTGTTGGATAATTAAAGTAGAAAACAATGCATAATGTTGTAATATTGTTAAATGTAAATCTGTAATTGATCGCGATCATACCTACAACGTTTATAACTTAACCAATCGTCGTCATGACCAAATAATAGTTTACTAAAATGTATAAACAAATTTTAAAAATAAAATTTTTATCAAAAACTCCAGCCTACATCAGAAGTTTTCAGTGAACCAATTTACCGGTAAATGTGGATAAATTCCATTACCTGTAAATAACTGTTAAGTACCAGTAGTTATTTATGTAAATAATTTTTCACTTTTTATTTTAGTATATAATAATATTTTTTAACAACAACATTACGTGCCGCTAATTGCAGAAAGCTGGATCATTGAGGGTTTTGTATGGTTCGTTTACCCGGAATTTTATGGCATTTTCTCTGGTGCGATAAAAAAAACGCACGTGCATTGGGGAGCCAAGACTAACCATCGTAAAAATCACTAGTGAAGCTAACGATATTTAATTGATTAATACCCTTCCCTTGGCGGCTATTCTGTTCTTCCGTCAAATACTTTTTAATGTCCTCTGATGTTCCGTGAAGTCTAGTAGCACTATACATTGTTTCTTTCAAATTGCTGTGACATCAATTTCATCAATTATTAAAATGAGAGATTATTCCGCATTGAGAGCTGAAGAAAATTCATCAGTGGTCTGACAGTTACAGCCGTGAAATGAATTTCAACGATAGCTGATATGAAAAAGTATACATTTATTCAACCGCCCGTCAGTCAGGGTGCAAGAAGGGGCAATTGATGACGATATGCGATTTTATAGGAGCAGCTCGGGGCCATAAAGGAGGCAACCGACACATGCATATTTATACAATAAGTCAATTTTTGACATGGAACAGTGATTAAAATCGGTTCGAGATAAGGGAAGCATACTCAAAAATCTTACCGTCACAAAAATAGGTCAGAAGTAGGTGAAGTATATGAAGTAGGTGGTTGTTAATGATGTTAATGTATTGAGAGCCTATGTAAGATTTACTGATTTTTATGTGTCCCCTCGTAAGCTGCACATATTGCTCGCGCTCGGTCAACTTCGGAACGCCATGGCCATGGCAATAATTCAATCGGGACAAAACAATTGTCAATCGATAGATTATAAATCCATGTGTCGAACTAATAATAATACATAAATGATATGCTAAGATAAAATAGTAAACAAAATTCTAAAGAATTAAGTGAAAAGTTACGGCAAAAAATCTTAATATCGAAGTTTCGGTCAATTAGTAGGTACACGTAAGCAGAAATTAAGATAAGTGTGATCTCAACGAAACCAAATTTATTCCCAAATTATTTAATTACGCTTTATTTTATTTTTCAAAAATTAAATATACCTACCTATATATAATACAGAAGTATCATTACTAGTTACGAAAGCTGTGTATACTAACTTGTTAATGAAAAAAAAAATCAGCAGATGTCTCTAGCAGAGACCCTAGTAATACATGAAAAGTTCTTGATTCGAACATATATATAGAACTATCAAAATTTTATAGTGTGTGGATGTTCTTGCGATGGAATTGGCGAACGTTGCATTGTGTAGAGTGATCACTTAAGCCAGCTCATACAGGTTGTAAGCCCTGAGCTATCGTATATGATACTTCCATCCACTTTTCTCATACACAAATTAGCTTCGTCTCTATGAGACTTCCATAATTTATCCTAAATTAATTAATTATCCCTCTGGGGACAAAATCTAGGAACTGGTTATTAGAACAAACTTTTATATAAAAATATTATTTGAAACCAAATTTAATTAAAAGAAGAAAATCTGTTCGTACAAAGCAGCATAAACTCTCGAATGCTACGCTCTCTAATATAGAGATATTTAAACAGCTTATTCCGTTTGGTATTTCAAGGTCAATGCGACTATTTTCAGCTCGTAACGTCATCCCTCTAGGGACAAAATCTAGTAACTTGTTATTAGAACAAACTTTTATATAAAAATATTGTTTGAAACCAAATTTAATTAAAAGCGGAAAATCTGTTCGTACAAAGCAGCATAAACTCTCGAATGCTACGCTCTCTAATATAGAGATATTTAAACAGCTTATTCCGTTTGGTATTTCAAGGTCAATGCGACTATTTTCAGCTCGTAACGTCATTTTCAACGTGATATATGGTACTGTCAAATATATTTGTTTCCGCTTTTTTGTTTCTTGCAAGGGAAATATAGGGGAATATAAATTTAATAAATACTAGAATCAAAATCTCGGGTTGTAAAACTAGTACAAATATAAAAATGCGATAATTGTTTAACGACGTTAATCAGGCGATCGTCTCACCTGGCGGAATAGTGAAAGCACGTGAGGTCCGCCCGTCGCCTAGCGCGGCCCACCCAGCCCATCCCGCGGTGCATCTCACCACCGGAATCTATATGATCTCGCGAGCGGTCGGTTCGGCCGTAATTACGACGTGTTAATACCGCATAATAATACTAAGGTCCTGTCCCGCGGCCATCCGCACGCACACAGGCTCAGGTGTTTCAATTTTTTTCCCTCCCTATCATATTCCCATAAAATGATTAAATCATAATGGTGGCCGTCGGCTCGCCGACAAAAGGAAAGCTGTAAATGTTACTTCGCCGCGTATTCTGGTACCTACATTCGTATTTGTTTTTAATACCAAAGCCGATTCAATCAATGAAACAATTTTAAGACGTCAAGGTCACTTAGGATTGAGAAAAATATCTAAAAATAATAAACGTGGAAAACAACGCTTGTATAAAACATTAAAACAAATTAATAAGAAAGCAAAAAACGAAAGTTAATTAAAAAAATGAAATGCGGTCATTGAAGCGCATTTGTGAAAGCACTGTAACGAGATACTAAAAGGAATTTCGTACTGTCTATCGAAGGATCTAGAACGGCCTACAGCAAACTAGATTGATCTATAACATTCGGGAAACTTCTGGAACAACCGAGAACTTTCTCCTAAACACTAGAATTATCTATGAGGTTCTATAATCCAGTATTTGGGTGTAAATACTGGGACTACGCCGCGACGAGAGTAAATTCGTATTTTGACGGTCGGTCGCAAGGCGATGGCCAGGGTGGCAAGTCGTGAGATAATCGAAGCGATAGATACCGGCGAAATAATAGAGCGGAGTACCTTAGTAGTGAAATAATCCAGTGCAACTTCTATGTTCGAGAATTGAATATTCTACGAGAGATAGATAATTGTTACCCAGCGAAAATAAAGTGTTAATTAAAGAATGGCGTTAAATTTAAATCGTGTTTAGTGACTTTGTACATTGAATAATTAAGTAATCATTAATTAATAAATCACTAATTAATTTCCAATGTTTTAGAGTAAACTATTTAATTAGGCAGAGAGAATGAAGGGCCACCTTCTACCCTGAAACACAATTTTCGGCATATCCACATTCATACAACTTCACGTACAAACTCGATGATTCTTGTAGCTCATAACAGGACCATCTTACGATAACATGTCAACACATACGTCATACAAATCTTTCTTGGCGTTTTCTCCTTATTCATTCACTCAACATGACCAAACCACTAAGCAACCCTTTTCTAATACTATTTACTATTGTTGTGTGAACAGTGAAAAAATAAGAAATAGATGTAGATCTTTAATAATTATTTATTTAGAGTATTCACAAGCTCTCAGTACAATAAATCAAAAAACAATCCTGAAATATTCTACTGGAGCTCAATTAAGAATGACTCTATATGTATACCAATATAATTTCAGATCTTAAACGCTAATCTAACCAATTATATAAGTAATAAAACAAGAGAAAAGTGAAATAAACAAAGTATAAAAAA
Source organism: Agrypnia vestita (assembly GCA_016648135.1). NCBI lineage: Eukaryota > Metazoa > Arthropoda > Insecta > Trichoptera > Phryganeidae > Agrypnia > Agrypnia vestita. The sequence goes on from JADDOH010017872.1 coordinate 10,512, forward strand.
CTTTTTTTTGCATATTATAAACTGAAAGGACATCTTTATTGCTTTGTATATAATTATTTTAATAAATATTAATATTATTTCTAGCAATTTGGCTAATTTTTAAAATTATAAAAGTTTCGTACATATTTTTACTAATTTTCAAAGTAATCTGAGCTTTAGTGCCAAAGAAAAGATCTTATAAAATAAGACATTAGTAGTTTGAGACGAGTAGGATCTCCAGAGTTGCCAAATGTTTCTCCGCCAAATCGATTAATGCTAATCTTATAAAGGAGTATTTTATTTACTCGAAGGCAGTTCAGCAGATAAGTAAAACCTTGTAAACAGTTGCAGGCAAACCTCTAAAAACAGAATACTATTTTCGAGTCGCGGGGATGAAGTGGCAGTCAGTACGATCATCTGCTAACTTATTTTCGGTAAATTTTTCTCATGAGGGAAAATAATCAAGTAGGGTGATTAGTATTTGATGAGTTGCATGAAAGTGCAGACACTTAGCTCTCAGTCTCGAATCCTCTATATTGTGCACGATTTTGCATAATCGCAATCTTAGACAAAAAAATTGGACACACTTCCGATTAAAATTAAATTAATTTAATCCATCTTATGCTTTATTCGAAATTGTATTTTAATACTGCCGATCAAAGTGTATCTAAAAAACGCACTTAAAGTGAATCCATACAAATTACAGGCGTAAGATATTTCAAAGCGTTTGCAGACAAAAAAAGTTTACGCCACTGTTATTAAACTGCTCGCGGAGTTCGTACCAACCTACCTTTAAATATTTGGACATCCCGGAGACCTCCACAAAGAGGTGTAAGAATAGAAATGCGGTGTACTATTACAGATGATGACCGCACTAATAGAGGATCATTACAGGTGGTTGTGGTCCGGCCTTCTACGGGTGTTTTATGTTGCCGCTCGTCAAAACACCATCCACGTTGTAAAAGGGTATTAAAATTTATTCAAAAATATTCGAATGCGTGCGATCATTTTCGTTCGGTGCCCCGATCGGAAACCTTTTTGTGGCAGATCAGGGCGGTGTTACAGCGGCCGCCGAATATTACAGGCCGAATTAAACGAAAACGACAAAAATGATCATTAAGTCAAAGCTGACCATAGATCTTTGTCTCGAGACCTCTAATATTGTCGGCGCCCGGGAGGCACATAATAAGGAGATGAAATAGCTCTTCGCGAGATGTTTTTATGGCTCTCGAGTTGCGCTCATGTTTAAAACATTAACAGCTCATCGTGTGTAATGTTCATGTCTATTTGGGGTGTACTTTTTATTCGGATTAGTTTGTCAAATAAACAGCAGGCAAAATTATGAATAAAGCGTTACGTTGAAAAATAGTGGCCTCGATGGAGAATATCGCAAAACATGGCTAATCTGCGCAACACGTAAATAATATAACCATGAAAAATTACACGAATCTTTTAGAACCTCTTTTTCGCTCACGGTTCGAAGTTGTACGTATTATTTCACTATTTGTGCTTATTGTAAGACGAATATAAACATATCTTATCGTCATATGTTTTCGATAACGCTAAGAATCTATATGCTTCCTTTATATATTAAAAATATTTCCAATCCATATTTCTCAGAAGGCAATTAAAAAATTTAAATTAATCTAATTACACAATTCTATAACGTCAAAAAATGGTGGCTGTTGTATTTTAATAAGTAAAAATTAAAATTACTTCTTAAAATACCTGATTCTTCAGAGATGATATATGTGGAGTATAAAAGCAAAGGCGGCAATATCCAAAAATTAAAAATTAATTTTGAATACAATCACCTAGGGTCACTAATTTAAAATGTACCGATTTCTAGATTTTGTGTATCTATCCCTTACAAAATCATGTTTCCTATAAATTTATAGGTGTCCTCTATAAATATATAACTACATTTTTTTTTGGATATTGCTGCCTTTGCTTATATACCCCATATATATTAAAAATAGTTGCTGCGATTTAAATTGTTCTCATTAGAATATAAAATTTCCGTGGGGTAGTTAATTTCGTGCAACCAAACCCACAGAAGCACGGTGGATCGCATCTCACGCGTACGAGACATTTTCGTCTGGTGAAGGAAGAGTGAGGAGTGACGATACTGGCCGGACCAGGCGCGGCGGGGAGGGGTACGCCGGGAAGCTGACGCGGGATAGAACCTGATAATGCCGCCCTGTAATTTGCCGATGGGAGGTGTTGCTGTTGATGGCATGATGATGGTCATGTGAAGACCTGCGTGCGTATACGCCAGAAGTGCTCAACTTGGGAGTAATGATCGTCTATTTTACCAATTTTTCTTCGATTAATCAAGTCATACTTGAAAAACTATAAAAGAAAACTTAAATATACTTTGCCTATAGTAATATTTTAATAGATATATACATTCTTTAATTATAAATAATCTATCATCATTTTTCAAATATTTTTTAATTTTATTTTTATATTTTCTTGAGCATTAATAATTTGAGCACCTGTAGAAATGCACTAATTAAGTTTTCTCTACATCAATTATAAAGGCTTGTTGCGTATGTTTTATATACACCATCAAATGCAAAATTTGTCTAGCATAAATACAGAAAATAATAAAGTATTATAACTTTCTGTAATCCAGAAACTTAGAAATAAATAATAAAATAAAATAAATATAAAGGAAACCATGGAAGCGAAACATAAAAAATCATCATCGTCATAAGACCAAGAACTAAGAACGCCGTTCTGTTTCGTTGATTTGTTTTCAATTAAAATAATCATCAGAATTTTTTATGGTTTTATACCTTTAAATAATAAAATTGGATATTAACGGTTCGTTAAATTTTAAATTCGATCCCTGGAGAGCAATTGGACTCACTTGATGTATACTTTCACTTGATGTATGTATGTTAAGTCCACTGTTAGAACGCTAGCAGACTTTTAATATAATAATATAGAGTAATACACTTTGATTGCATGTATTAATGGCTGATTGTCGATATGAATCAACCGAGTCATTTTAATCTGCATACAAAATTTAATAATGGATCACAGCTCGCTCCACGATCAACTCTGTTCTTACGCGGATTTCAAGTCTCTGAAACAAGTCTCATTCGCAGACACGCGCCATTAGATTTACATTTTGTCATTGATAAGGTCAACTTCTAAAACATAGTCATTTTGGAAAAAAAAAATTAAAAATTTAATCCTAATAACGGAATTAAGCTTGCATTTTTTTATTTTTAAACGCTCATACAGGCCTATTAATGAAGTCATTACATCACAAAAAAACAAGTTTGGGTAAATCACATATATTTATTGTGACCTCACCGGGATCGAAACCGGGACCTTCGGCGGGAGAAACCAGTGCCATATCCACTGGGCTACAGGGTCGCCAAGGGGCGACGGATTCTTTGACAACACCTGATAGCAAACAGCGGCGTAGCAAACCTGGAGATATTTTCTCACACCAAGAATTGTGGGGAACAGGGGAATAATGGTGCTTCATTTTTTTACCTTTGTGGTAACAGAATGTATCAAAACAAGGAAAACATTGTTACGATTTTAATATGAGAGCCGAAGTTAATGATGATGGAACTTACTTTAATGTTGCATTATTTTATTTACTCAGTCTTTCCCCGGCATAAATATTATTCCAACGCGGAGTTATTGTACAAAACTTTTCCAAATGACTATTTTTCGCAATGATTTCCTAAATTAAATTAATACAGATAATTCTGACCAAAATCTTACTGAAAAGTAATTTTTTTTATTTTTATAAACACTTTTTATATTCGTAATTATATGGACTTACAATTGTAAGTCGAGTGCTATCTTTAAAAAATTCCGTCTTTGTCAATAAATTTCGAAAAACATGAAACAACAATACTGATTCATTTCCAGAACAATTTCGACATTTCAACAACTCTCTAGATCTGGATCAAAATAGTTGATGCTTCGTAGAATGTTCCAGAATTATATATATATATATGGTATAACTAGCACTCCTAGTAACCAATCCATACCATAAATAATACCTACTGCTTTCAAATTATTATATTTATAAAATAAAATAAATATATTCATTTTAGTAATATGTAACCTACTCGTAAAAAATTCTCATTACATCTTATAAAAGAGAAAAGAATGCCTACAATGTTTAATATATGTAACAATGAAATTCGTTAATTATTCCAAATTCTAAAATTTAATCAGAACTATAATTTTCATAGATCTAATTCCGAAATCATTTTGTTCATATTAAGAAAATTACACCTGAAGGACGTGCTCCGGCAACCTCCTGTGATGATTTATGTTCCGGGCCGTCGGTATATCATGCTGTAAGTCATTTGGCCAAGCTAATTTAGGGCTAATTATATATTTACTAAATTAACACCTGTAAGGTCTAGTTTTTCAATAGAGTTTTTAAAAAGAACAAAGTATTATTTTCCAATTTAATTATTTTTGCCAATTTAAAATATAATTTTATCTTCATCTTCTATACATTCATTACAAGCGACTTTAAAATGAAAAAGTGGCAAATTGCCGAAAGAAAACACCTTGTTGATAATTATTTTACTAAATTAACTGAATAATTGATCATCACGCTGTTTCCGCAGACAGACAGTTTAGACAGAGAGGGTGGAGCGCTAATCTTCTCATACACCCTCGTCGATTTTTGAGGTTTCTAATAATGTTACTGGTCATGCCGAGTTTTCTGCGGACATCGTTTATTTCTAATGCCGTCGACATTCTCGTCATAGGTATATCTTTCTTAGTTTTTTTCAACGTTCAACCGTTTGACATCTGAGTTATTCCTTTTTAATCCTTTGTCTACTTAGAATAAAAATTGTAATTGAATATGAAAAACATACCCATCATGGTGCTTCTCCGTGGTTTGATCAAATAGAATGCTGCTGACATTTATCGCGGCATATCACTATTTTCTGGTGTACTTTCCTACATCCTGGCATACCCCATGCATTTCTAATATCGTGTAATTCGATTAAAATTCAAAATAAATTATTGAAATAAAATACATGTGGAGTTTATAACTATAGATATAAATTAGTAAGCAAATAAAAAAATATTTTTTAATCCTGAATAGAACGTGAGATATTTTGAATTCCAAATAATTATTTTCTAATCAGATTTGTGAGAAATTCTCCATATGGAATCACATTTAAAAACTAGGTCGCAAAGATTAAAAGCAATACGAGACGGGTCCACCGAGTTCTGGGCCCCGGGCCGGGGGGGAGTACCACTCAAGTAATCAACGGAGTAAATTTTTAATTAAAGGACCATACTTTTGTAATTGATGAGTGCTACATATTATACGCCAGGATACGTAATAGAGTCAGGCAATCAAAGAAATATGTTTATAATTATTTTAATTATTTTTTCTACTAAGTAAGGTGTGAAAACATTTTGTCTAAAATAATCACCACCTCATCGGAGATACACTTAACTTTAATAAAATAAATAAATTTAATATTTTGGTGTTTATATTTTTTAAAAGATTACTATTTTACTAGACGGTTTCCTCCGACATTTGTATTCTGTACATCTGTGTATATTAATTATACAAGCCCTTTAAATACTAATGAAATAACCGAAACAAATCAAGCCGCTAAAAATTCATCGGTACATTTCTTGTCCTGAAAAAGGGAACAGTCAAATATTTTTTCTTTGTGGTTATTAAAACCAGCGCGAGGGAAATAGTTTATTTTGTTTCTTTCTAGATTTCAACACAGAATTTAAAATCTGTATTGCTCGTAATGGAAATGACGTTACGACCTAAATTACTCACGCTGTCCCAAAAATTTTCGGACTGGCTGTAAAATATCACATATCCACTCGCTTGCCCCGAATTCTATCAAATATAGTCAGGATCGCCCCGGAACAGCGGCCAGCTGCGCGACGCTTTACCAAGAATTACCGTAATTAGGTACTTACATTTTGTCAGTGTACAAAGATAATAATTGTTTTTCACAGATAAATAAATAGAAATAAGATTTATAAATTGATTTGTAGTAATTTTTGTTTGATAAAATAAGAATGAGTGATTTTAAAGTTTTACATATTGTCAGCAGCATTAATATACATATTGTCACGAGATGTAGGAAACCAAAAGAAGTTGCGCACTGTCAAAATCTCTCGAAATTTATCATTCGGTTATACTGACAACAACACTATGGAACACCTTGGAATCGTCGGTGGTGTCTCGTAATCTCTATAAATTTCTACAAGTCTCTCGAAACACCTAGGCACTTATCTCGAAGGAGTTTACCTTTAAATACAATCACGCGTCGAGAGTCAATCATTCGAAAATAAAAGAAGTTCCTGCCGGCAGGCGAAAAGTTTTTATACGTGCAAATATTGAACGGATTTTGCTAGAAAGTGATCGAAGCAAAAGAAACAGCGTTAATTAGTGCGAATTAAGGAACAGTGTAATAATAAGCGGGCGAAGTATTCGGGAAAAATTTAGTGACTATAAATTTAAGAAAGGTACCCCGAATCAACTCGTGTCCAGTGACTTTTTGCGTGATAAATAAAATTGTAATTGTTTTAGTTATTTTATATAGAGAAAGGCAATAAATAACACTGCCTTTTTTATATAATGACGTAACTTGATATAATTTACGTCAAACCATTGGGCGGCTTGTAGGTGTCAAAGAAGGGTGGTCATCCATTATGCCACCCTATTTTTCCCCCGTCCCCATCTCCCGCCCACAGCCACACCGTTCAGACCCCGCGGGGCTCGCTCGCCGCCTGAGCGACACTTCCAATCATCTGCCAATACAACACATCACTCATTTTTAAATCTCCGGGCCGCTTACAATTTTATGCAAAGCTTTTCTTAATTACCTTTCCGACACGCCACTGGCCGAGACTGGATTCTTATTGGAAGTTTTCTCAACAATCTGTAATTCGTACCGGAATGGGCGTCAGTTAAACATGAACACAATTTAATAAGAATGAAAGAAAAATGTAGATTGATTAATTTATACAGGACGACGTTACCAATAATAATAAATAGAGGTCCTTCCACTAAATAACTCAAAAAAGGGTTTCACTTGTTCAAAAATTAGTTACGGCATTCATAAAAATGCGGGCGAAAAGTTTTTTCTACAAGATCTTATCACATGAGATATTTGCTAACCGATAGAAAAATAATTCATGTAATAATATTAAATCAATAATAATTCATATATAATATAATAATTTATCACGAGTGTACTACAACAAAATAAATTGGATACATAAAATGAGATTCCAGGTTAAATCAAAGTTTTTGAAGAAATCTATAACAAGATTTTTAATAATCTTATGATAGTGGGAACAAATCTCCATTAATTTTATTTGACAAAATTAAGATAAAAGCGAAAGAAATTTTTATTTTCGATTATAGTCCAAAGATTTACGGACGATGAATCAGAATGCAAACTTTATGATCACTTATCTCCATAACTACTTATTGATATTATGTAAACGACAAGTAAATTTATTTTTATTTAATACTATAGTGTATATATTATAGAATAAGAATTTAACATTACGTACTTAAATTACCGCCGACAGTTTAAAATTAATTTTAAATATATATTTTATTCATATATTGTATCAATTTGTGAATTAACCTTAATATATAGATATATGTCGTTGTGAACTTTTTTACAGGCCTTTTTAAGTTCTACAACTTTTCTATAAAAAGCATTCATATACCTCTTACCGTTTTTTCGTCAACTTACGTTGTAAAATTGGTCTCCATGAAAAGCCATTTTATTTTAAGGGAAAAATAGCCTATATGATATGATGAAAATGAATAGTTTTGAAGATTACCTCCTACATCAAAACATAAAAACTTTACCTCTTCATAATATTATTAGTACAGATAAATTGTATAAAAGCAGATGTCAAATTTAAGTTCTATGTGTAAATGAGGAAGCAATCGCTTTTACAAAATAAGTTTGCTCGATTCTCGGAGTAGGCCATTTACAATAAATACGATACGTCAAAAGAGCAGCACTGAGAGACAAGGGCCATTATTAGGGTCCAATTTGTACTTTCTGATGAAAAGGTATCGCCTTATAAACGATGTTTTTGTGAGTCAGAGGAACTGTACCAAACAGGTTGGATAAAAAGGTTCCGTACGAAATTACTTCAATTACTTTTAAGTTACCCCAACGCCTGCAATTTATTCTCAGCATCACGAGCGCATTGTGTGAAATTGAATGGTTTCCGTATGAAAACGAGTTACTTTTTACCTTAAGAATTTATGTGAAATGTCATAATTTGGATAATTTCAATTGTTATGAGCGAAATATCACATTTTGTAAACAGCAAAAGTGAGATGATTAATTCGCTTGAAGCTCTTTGGAATAAATATTCAAAAATTACTTGAAATATCCAAGTATCTTCAAAAATATTTTTACATGTATATTCTGAGAACACAGAAGAATTACTGGATTTGTATACTGCGGGATTATTATTAAATTAATATGAATTATGTATATACATATATGTTTCTCATACAAATAGCTTCGTCTCTATGAGACTTAAAATTTATCTTAGTTAAGTATATCTTCATGTTTCTTAATAATAAATTAGCAATGTGGATCGTATTGTTATGAATTATTTTATGTCATACAATATTTCGTATCGAAATTTCGTTTTGAATTAGTTACTAACTTCCTTCTTACCAATACACGTTTTCCCCGAAGGGGTAGGTAGAGAGGAAAAAGCGTCAAACTCTTCTGTCCTGACATACAACCCCATTCACATTCATAGATCTTCGCACATAAACTCGACGATTGTTGAGACACGACCATTCTCCAGTATCTGGTTATCTTGATAATCTGGTCACCCGCGTCATCTGCGGTCGACCAATCTTTCTGGCGCGTTAACGCTTTCATTATATTATATGTATTTCTTACTATTCTTCTCTCATTTATTTGATCAACATGCCCAAATCATTTTCCATGAGTGACCATTTTCTAATTATATTAATTCTTCATTCTTCATTCATAATTGAATTTGCCACACATATGTCTAAGGGATCTCATATCCATTGCATTCAGTCTACTTTCGTTCCTGTTCTGCCAGCTCCAAGCTTCACTTCCATACATCAGTGTTGGTACCAGAATTTCATTATGTATCTCTCGTTCATGGTAGATATATACCTATCTATAAGAAATTATTGCATTTAAATTATTGTTCACCTTATTCCCTGCAGTCACCCTCTTCTCGATATCTTTATCAACCTTCTCTATTCTATCTATCACACTTCCTAAATACTCAAACTCATCTACTTGTTCCAAACATTCATTGCCTACTAATAATATTCACACGTTGTCTTACGTTCCTCCTCCTCGAATACCATCACTTTTGACTTGTTCACATTCATAATAAGGTTACTTTCCTTGCATACATCATACACCTTGCTTCTCTTCTTGATCGCTATCTGCCATTAATACCTACCTACCGCATCATCCGCATAATAATAGCATACAATCAAATATATAATATTCGCTCCTACATTCATACATTCCAGTTCTTTCACATAATTATCCATATACAAATTGAACAGCCATGGAGATATTTCACAACCCTGTGATATCAAACCATGGTTTGAATGATCCATTGATTATTACACACGCAGTACATCTATCGGAGGCAATTGTATAATAATAATAGTAATTTATGAATACTAAAAATTGTGCACATTTGAACAAATATTTTTTTTTGCAAAATTTACTCCTCGGATGAGTTAATATTCTGCACATAATATAATAGAAAAATTATAAGGGAAGTTGGTTATGAATGTGGAGAGCTATACACATACCGCATCAACTTCGCGGCTGCATATGATACAAAACTGTCCGCTGAAAAAAGTGTATTTAGCTTTTTCTTTTGAGATATCAGCGTGCTTTTTTCCATATTGTGCTTAACACGTTTTCATAAAATGACCAGTTCGACACGAGTAATAAACACTGTGGATAATTCTCCTCAAACAAGCGGTAATAATACGGTTAGTCTATATCAATTTGATATTAGTTTTAGTACATTTTGCGGACTGTTACGCTTGGCCTACAAGCCGATCGATAGGCTTTGTGATGCGAGTTATTAATTTTGAAGGATTGTTCGCTTTCTGTCGGACGGGATGGTCGGGAGCAGGTAGGACTGACTGGGGCCGTCGCGTTCCGCTGCCGTTGGTAATGAGCGCGGCGAAGGCAGAACGATCCCGGCTCTGTAGCCGCTGAAGCGAGATGTAAATCTTCCCTGTAAACACGCTGTGATGCGCTTTAAAAGCCTTTCAATTTATATAAGTAGCCGCAGTCTCGCGCACCTTTTGTGTCATGTTGAGAAGGTACCGATTATCCGCCTCCCAAAATAGTGAGTATCGTTTTATTAAACGAAAATTGAGCCTGTATACCTGAATCATGCCCGTTTTAAATGGTTTCGTATTTGAATTAGTACATTAGAACCTCAAGGGTCACAGACCACGGGAAGAGCTCATAGGTCCTAGAAGATGAGGTGAGAAAGACGCGACGCGAAAACTTGGAAGCGTCCGCGATTGGAGGACTTGTAAGGATAGACGGCAATGGCAAAATCTACTTCATAAGAAGGCAAAGATAGATCCTTAATGAATCATAGTCACACGACCATAATAATAAGCTTTTTTACTTCTGTTACCTACTTTATAAAAACAGCTGGGTATAAATAAATGTTACAATTAATATGTACTTACTCTAATTTTCGTTGGATACCATTTGTTCATTGAAACGAAGATTAGAGAAAATTGATTTGTAGTTGTTCAGAAGATTATTTTGTGCTTACATATTTTTATCCTTCATTTAGCTTGTCAATGATCTGCAATGCAGATGTTATTGAGATATATGTCGGGTTTTTTCTGTTCTGGAAATATGATTTTTTCAAAATTTTCTGTGCTTATCGTATTCTTCTATGTACTGTACACTCTTACATCGTTTTATCCTGTTACAATATATATTCTGTTAACCAACGTTTTATTTTTTTTTCTATGACTCTGTTTCATTTTCTTAATGTACTTTTATAGGCTTTATGGTCGTGTATTATTACTTCAATAAAATATAAATAAAATTAAAAATTATTACGTATAAGTAAACAAAAATCATCATCATCGATGCTAAATTCCGTCTCTACTCCTGCCGCCTGTTTTGAGTCACACGAGCCCAAGTGTGCGACATTTGCCTCTTATCAATCAGCTTAACATCTTTCCATTACTCACTCGTCCTGCAAGATTGTTGTCAAAGGTGGTAATTTTCGTCAATTCTGCTGCGTGGCCAACACAATGGTGACGTCCCAGTTTAATGTGCCGTGTGATTGGAGGAGGATAATTAATTTGGAGTACAAATTTACTATTTGACTATATCTTTTCCATGCATCCTTTCCTAGTACGACTCCGAGGCTTAATCTAAGAACCTTTCTCTCAAAATATCCAATATCCTCTTATCATATCCAGCATTCTGATATGTAGGTCAATTTAGCGCTTTGTATGGTTTGGATTTTTAAATACTAGCCGTACACCCGTGAAAAATCACGGGACATAATAATTATAGGATTTTGATGTTGAAAATTCATGAATAGAAAACTATTTGTTTTTTAAATGATTTCACTCACCTAAACTTGAAACTAAATATTAATAAAATAATATCTTCAAGTTTGTGTTTACTGGGGTATTATGCCGTGTTGTTACGACCTTTCGGGCCGACGTTTCGGATCCCATTGCAGGGTCCATCATCAGGGCTGATGTGTTGTCTTGAATGTTGGTGTTGTGGTTAAGTATCGGCTTGCAATACCGTGCCGAAGTCATGATGTGTTGTATTGTGTTGTATGTATGATTCATCTGTTGTCTGATCACTATCTCTGCGGAGTCTGCGACGAGAATGACTTTGAAGCGCCGGATACCAAGATGTTTTTAATTTGAGACCATCATCTCTATTAATGTTTATCGGATGCTTGTAGATTTCTAGTGCTTCCTTGATAAGACGCGCATGGTGACTCTTAGGCTTTCCAAGGATTTTCGGTTCGAATGCAAAATAATGGCCGGTATCCAGAAAATGCTCAGCCAGTGCTGATTTTTCTGGATGACCGAGTTTGCATGCCCGTTTGTGCTCGTTGACCCTTTTGGAAATGGTACGCGCCGTTTGCCCCACGTATACTTTATCGCAGTCTTGACAATCTAGTCTATACACACCGTCTGTTTCTAAGCGATCTCGATCCTTCGCTGATCTCAACATATCCTTAATTTTGAAGTTGGTACCAAAAACTGTCTTAATGTCTCTTTTCTTGAGAGCTCTGGCAATTCTGTCTGTAACGCTTTGGACAAAAGGCAGAAAGGCGATGCCTTTGCACTCAGGTTCTGTATGTTTTTCAGGGCGAACAGACCTCGTACTTATGACGCGTTGTATCTGTCGCTTCTGGTAACCATTGCCTTCCAGTGCGTCGCTGAGTGTTATCATTTCTTAACCTTAACCACAACACCAACATTCAAGACAACACATCAGCCCTGATGATGGACCCTGCAATGGGATCCGAAATGTCGGCCCGAAAGGTCGTAACAACACGGCATAATACCCCAGTAAACACAAACTTGAAGATTCTGAGTGGCCGTGAAAACCTAAGAACATTCATAATAAAATAATAATACAAAAATGTCAAGGTCGTGTGATTTGCTTGCATGTTGCCTGAGCGCGCTATTCTATGCGTGTCATTCCAACACGTTAGGGATTGACAGATAGACAGACTATGAAATTATTATATTTAGATTAGATGGAGGTACTAATAATTTGTGATAAACGTCATAGAAATTAATTCTGTCAACCGAATGCGTTTACATTATTACTAAATTTTTGCAATTTATAAAAAAATCTTGATTTCGTAATAACTGCAGAATTATAATTAATTTATTCCTTCAGATAGTTACTTTTATGAAGAAAAAAAACTTTTATGAAAAGGCATATTGATTTCGTAATAACTGTAGAATTATAATCAATTTAATCCTTCAGATAGTTACTTTTTGAAAAAAAAACACTTTTTTAAAAATAAAAAAAATGAAGTAGCGCAAAGAAATCCTCAATCTGCCCAGCGGACTGTGCAATTTGTTGAAAGTACTTACCCACCTCCAGGGTGATCAGAAAGGAAGGTGCCGATTTAATAGAGCATCATTATGGGATCATGCTTCATCTGCATCGTTCGCTCCAATCACTTTCATTCCCTGCATTTTATTACTTTATCTCTCAAGCCTTCCCATGCATTATCATCATCAACAGGTGATGTCCAAACATAATTGAATATTAATAAGATGTACGTACATACATAGGTATATTAAAAAACTTAAAAGAACATTAAAAATTAAAACAGGTAGGTGCGCATAAAAGTTTGAAGGACGATGATTAATATTCGAAGTCGTTTATTAATTATTTACGATTTATTTATCGGTTTCTCGATTTTTTTATCACATATACGCAATACGTCCAATTTAATATATTAAAAAAAGTCGTTAAATCTATATAGTACATCGGCTAATTGAAAAAATATAATAAAAGTACTAAGTTACTTAGGTGTCACGGTTTAACGGTGTATTAAAAAACTTATGACGGCCTTTTAATGCTAAAATTACACAAAACGGAAATAATAAACTTTAAGAGTTATTTCTTAATTTATAACACTGAAGGTTTGTTTATTGATTGACATCAGCTAATTTAAATATTTATAAATGTATCAAATTAGTTATCAGATTTTTCCTACAAAAGTAATATACTTTAGTACGTAGGTATCTTAACAAGAAAAATTATATTCAAATGTTTATCAAAAAAGTTTTATGTATAATTTTTAAAAGTTATTAAAATAATATTTGAAATCACTCTTCTTATTTTTGTTGTCGATCGATGGCATCTACAACACCATTATGGTCAGGCAAAAATCATACATAAATTTGCAGTTTAAAATACAAATGTCCTTTAGTAAAAAAAGGGCGGCAGTAAAAAAGTTGCAAGAATCGACACCTTTCCAAGTGATGAGATCATATCTTCTGACTTGGCAAGGTAGGCCTTCTTTGTGATGGTAATATAGGTCTGCGGAGCGGCGCGGCGGGGGAAGGGGGGAGGGTTCGGGCCCCGCGGACCCCGGCGGAATGTTAAATAGCCTCCAAATTTGCCTAAACACCCCGAAATTCTACCCAGAGGTGTGCTATCACCACTACATATATTCATAATTAGGGATGCGTGTACCAAATCTCAATATTATTAAAAATATCGTGAAATCATTAGTGTTATTTTATATTTTAAGGAAAAGCTTTCTATTTATCGTAATTTAATTAAAATATCTCAACACAAAGTTACCACCCCAAGTATAACGAGTACAAATATTTATTTATGTATTTATCAACGCTCTAGTGGGCTTTTACAATATGTATAAAGTTACAAGAATTTTTATATAAACTTAAACACGTTTTAAAATAAACTAGATAAAATAAACCTAAAAATTAATAGAAATAAAACATATTCGGGACAGATGAACATTCATTAAAATGCTTAAATAAAAAAATATATAAAAAATAATTAGTTTAAAGGATACTTCTTATATTGTTTCAATGTCGCTGTGATTCTAATTTTACTTTGCAAGTTTATGATCCACATGTAACTATCGAGTATATTAATGTTTATACAATTTATTAATATATTTTGCATAGTTGCTAAAAATAATAATAATAATGAAACAAATAGTTATAAATAAAATATTATATTATTTGTGAGGTATAAAAGAAAAGGCAGCAAGCAATATCCAAAAAAATAAAAAAATGTTTTGAGTACCGTACCGAGTGATATACCGAGGATTACTAATTTAAATGTATTTAATTCAAGATTTTATGCATCTATCACTTCCAAAGTCATGAATACTTTTAAATTTTTTTTTAACTTTTTTATTTTACTTTTTTAATTTATAGGCTATGTTTCAGGCTATGATATAAAATCTCGAATTCGGTACATTATAAATTAGTAATAACTAACTAACTGATGGTAAGTTAGTTACTTATAAATTAGTAATCCTCGATGATTGCATTATTTTTTTTGGATGTTGTTGCTTTTTTATACCCCACATATATTCTATTATATAATATATAATATACTATATATAAATAACAAAATTCCATAAAATGCCTTGCTTGTCACGTCTCGTATTAAAATAGATATTTTTTTTAAATCTTGTTTTTTAAGATTTTGAATTAACATAAAATTATTTCTTAGGTCTAAATATAAATATGTGCTAGATATTTTTAAACTAGTGTGTTATGAAAATAATGAAGTCACACGACGTGATATATAATACCATCGACTTAGACCATCGACGAAATAGAGTCTGCAAAATATATATAATAACTGATTAATCCAGATGTTGAGACGTTTTGTTACAAATCTCAACAATTAACGTGCACGGGAGACAATTGAGCAGAATGTATGAATATGAACGAGGTGGATGATATTTATCGGACAACGAAGTAAGGAGTTCTCTCAATGTTGTATTACGCGAACACAAGTGCTTCATAGACCGTAACCAGAAGAAATATTTTTTATTAGTCAAGAATTTACAATCTTATATATATTTTAGATGAATTAATCTGTTATGAAAACGGTTTTTAATTTTTTTTAAAAAGTCGATATATTGTATGTTTATCTCGTCTCTAGTAGCAGAACTCTAGACGAATTAGTATGGTTGTAAATATGACCAATGATCCTTTAACCTTACCCGAAAACTAAGGTGTAACCTTAGATGTTACATCGACCGATTATTGGCTATTAACAATAGTTTAGACCATTGCAAACTAATTAAATAACCTATTATTAGGGGTAACCGCTTCACCTTTTCATGACATAGTTATTAGCAGCTATGAAACGAACGCATCAAAAGCTATTTTAGTATCATGTTTCAAAGTCATGCGATTATTTAAGAACTCACAAAACGCCTGTAACAAAATAAAAATTTCAAGGCACTAATTATGTTAACACGGAAACGCAATCACATCCAAATAAATGAAATTATAAAATTTGGCTCTGTGGCTGGAAGAACATAAAAATCCAATGTTCAAAATATGAAAATGAATCATATTTAAAATATGGATTAAGTCATATCGTTAACATTTTTACGAGTGTAATAATTATCGTGTTCGTGTACCCTGTACGAGTATTTTTAGACGTACGATATGCAACGCGTAACACAAATGAGGTTTATTTCATCTGGCAATTAAATTCACAGGATTGTATTAACATCGGTAATAAAACTCATCTTCGGATAAGCTGAACGTACGATCTCATTTACAAAACCAGTTTATCCACAAACAACATTACCAGATTTATAAAAGTACAAAACGACCCTAATAGTCGACTGTAGTATTTTATTACCTCCTGTTAAGATTTCAAAATTTGCGCATATTGACCTTAGTAAAGACTTTTTTTATAGTGCAAGTCGCTTGCTCTGGTCCAGTGCATCTATCATGCAAGCACGTTATACAACGTACTAAACACAAGGCAAGGATCGCGAAGAGCGACGATCTTGTCTTAAACAAATCGTTTTGAGAGAGATAGTAATTTGCATTCACAGTTAAAACGATCTATGACATTATTTTTTATGACCCGTGTTGAAATATGTATCTGTAATTTCCAGATCAGAATTGCCTTCTTATATTTCTTGGATGCATTTCTATATTTTACACCTTTTTTACGATTATCAAAACGAGTAAATTATAATATAAATCCAAAAAAATAATATTTCTATAAAATAAAATAAAAATGTATAAATTAGTATTCCTCCTTATATAATAAAATTATTCCTTATCCGTCAAATAATTTATATGGTTATATTTGCCTTATTCACTCATTGAGCAATGCTCATCGCGGACAAGCAAGGTCTAATGTCTTATCTGCTGATCTAATTAACAAAAAAAAAAGAATAAACTAACAGAAAAAATCTAACAATAAAAAATACTATTTGCATTGGCAACTTATGCAATATAATATAAACCCTGTTGGTAGGTATAACCATCTGCTGAGGAAAGAAATATAATATGTACTGTCTTGTAAGGATAACGTTTTTATTAAGTCGTTTCTAAGAATAAAATAAAATAAAAAAAATATTTTAATAAGTTTTGACCTTGAATTTATATTAATTTTTTATAGTAAGCTAATTATTTTTTAGAGTTTATTCAATTAATTAATATCTTACTTGTTTTAAAAAGGCATTATGGTGAGGAAGGAAATAACGAAATCAGAAGCGTGTGTAAGTCCTCAGATATTGTTTATACATATTCTGTTTGAATAATGGGAAGAATTTGATTAATGCATAATCTTCTTAATTTTTTCTCCCTTTTAACTCGTGGCGTCTGCTTGCTTGACGTAAACACTTTGGATCGATTTTTAACCCTTTTCCCGTGATCTAATCGAGCTGAAACTTTGCAAGCAGACTCGTGGCGACGATCAAGAAGATCTATCAAATTTTCGTAAAAAAAATAAAATGTAATATAATTTTGGATTTTTCAAATTTTTAATGGTTTTTCATACAACTTCTATGGAGATTCCGACTCATATGGTAGACACGAAACCCGAAAATGAGAAAGGGAGTATTGTAAAAACTTGGTTTTTATGGGTTACTTTTTTCCCATTATTTTTAACCAACAAAATATGATCGGTTATAAGTTGTAATATTAAACCATTATTTTTATTTATGTATATCGGTCTTTGAAAGTAATTTAAAAAATTTAATATATTAATTTTCAGGCGTATCTAGTTGGTATGTACTATTTCTAATAATTCGGAAGAATATCATATATAGCTTCATTAAAAATAATATTGCTTAATACTCCACTTTAAAAATATAGCGGTATGTACAATTACCAGGTAGGAAATCCATATATGTATATATTTCATGATAAGGACTACAGATGTCTTTAGCATAATCCCTTCAAATATACGAAAGGTTTTCAGATTTGGAAAATGTTTAGGTACAATGTTTTAAAAAATTGAAAATATGTGGATGTTTTTACGATGGAATTGGTGAACGTTGCAATGCACTTAATTAGCCAGCTCATTAAGTCCTGGGCCATCCTATAAAAAGACTTCTACGCACATTTCTCATATAAATCTTAATTTATAATTTAAAAATGCATTGTATTATACTTTTTAAAGATGTATTAGATATTTATCAAAAACTAATAAACATTCAAATACAATTTAAAATAATTTTTAAATATTAAAAAATAAGTAGAAGGAGTTCTAAATGATGAATTTTTGTTATTATGAGATTACACACAGAAAGCGCAAAGCGAGATCATTTTGCTGGGAAGACACGATAGTTAAGCGATATATCAAATTTCGCAAAGCAAAAAAGCGAAAATCCGACATGGACTCGCAATTGGAAAGTGTTTAAGGGAGCCTCAGGGAAGGAAGGTGAAGAGTGAGGGTAGGGATGAGCAGAGGAGAGACGCGGAAGAGGGGAGAGGAGAAGAGGGGAGACGGAGGGACAGGGTCCGCTTAATGCGCCGAGATTACAAGGCGGCGTTGCAGACATGACACGGTACGCACAAGTGCCTCCATTTCACACGGCTTCAAATCATCAAATGGTCCGGAGCCAGGGACCTGCCGAATTAACGTCGTCGAGAAAAGGTTGTATATCTTAAACGTGCTCACCATTGCCATTTCAATTCAATGGTTATATATTGTGAATACATGCGCGAGTACATACATAACCGTACATCTTAAATTTACATACTATTTATTAGGTCCTTACATATGAAATTGGCGTTTAGTATGGGAGGAACATAAAGCCGATTTTTTTTTATTATAATATATTTATTTAATCAAAGTATGTACCATTGGTATCTATGCACTTTTGCCATCTCATAGGTAGTTCATCGATCCCTTTACTAAAAAAACCATTCGGACGGGAATCAATAAAATCTTTGAAGGCGGTTTGGACTGCCCCATCGGAGTTGAATTTTTTCCTTTGCAAGAAGTTATCCAAATTTCGAAAAAAATGGTAATCTGTTGGGGCAAGGTCCGGAGAGTACGGTGGATGTCTTAGACATTCCAATTGAAGCTCCTCTAATTTGGTAGCCGTCTGTTGTGCAGTGTGTGGTCTAGCGTTATCATGAACCAGCAGTGGCCTAGAGCGATTAACCAGCCTCGGTTGTTTAGCAGCTAGCTTTTCCATCATGGTTTGCAGTTGCTGACAATAGACATCTGCCGTAATCGTCTGGCCAGATTTAAGAAAGCTGTAGTGAACGACACCAGCACTAGTCCACCAAACGCTCACAAGTAACTTTTTTGGAGTCAATTTTCGCTTGGGCATGGTTTGGCTGGTTCGGCAGGGTTCAGCCATTGCGATGAGCGCTTCCGATTATCGTACAGGATCCACTTTTCATCACAGGTAATGATTCGATTTAAAATCCCTTCATTATTGTGCCGGTTGAGTAATGCAACGCAGCAGTCAACGCGCGTTTGTTGTTTTGCTTCACTCAATTCGTGAGGTACCCACCTTTCAAGCTTTTTCACCTTACCAATTTGCTTCAAGTGGATTAAAACAATTTTATCACTAACACAGCAGCCTGCAGCTAACTCGGATGTGGTTTGCGATGGATCCGCTTCCACAATAGCCTTCAATTCTTCATTATCAACTTTGGTCTCCGGCCGTCCACGGGGCTTGTTCTGCAGGTCGAAATTTCCAGAACGAAAACGTTGGAACTAAAAACGCACTGTGTTTTCTTTTGCGGCACCGTCGCCATACACATCATTAATCCTTCGAGCCGTTTCTGCAGCACTGGTGCCACGGTGGAACTCGTACTCGTAAATAACGCGATATTTCAAGTTTTTCATTTTGTAAACTAAGTGACGCAAAGAAAAAAACAATTGAGGAAAAAACAAATGAGTTATAATTTTCAAAACACAAATACATAGAGAAAATAGCTGTATAAATTTGGATTTGAAATTCCTAACCAAAGAGAAGATATTTGAGATCAAATTTGCAAAACGCCAATTTCATATGTAAGGACCTAATATTACCTATATGAACATTTACTATAATCTTTTCAACTATTTTTATTTATCTATTTTATTCACTATCCAATTCACGTCATTTTTTTTACTGTTTATAATATAGAATTAACACCATTATTAAATTTGTTAACAATTAATTATTATTATTACTTATTTTTTATTGGCACCAAGATTTATTCATATAATAGCTACTTTATATAAATAAAAAATATTCTTGCACATATACTGTACCTACTGATAGAGAACTGTCCGCTATAATACAGTAAATTACTATATAGCAGGCAGGGCGTCAAATTAAGTCAGTGTTTACTTACTGCCAAGACAGCAACAATATAACATGCTTATATAATTTTGTAAACATTTTAAAAAGTTGTCACCTAAGAATGTGAAATAAATCTATCTATCTATCTATATGTACGGAGAAGCGAAAATAGTACAACATGGAGCGAATACATTATTTTAATTAGAAAGGAATGTTCGAAAACATTTTATTTAACAAAAATATGATAAATCCTTTGATATACAAAGCAAAAGAGATTCAGAAAATCTGATGACATTTAAACACTTATTTATATTATTATTAATTAAAACTTCAAAGAACCCTACACCTCACATATTTTTAAATACTTATTTATATAATTAATTTTATAGATATTGAATCTCCATACTTAAATTTCTGATTATAAATAAAGGATTTTTTATTCTTTTAAAATCTAATATAAAATTATTCATGTTTTTAAGTAACTGCCTTAAACTTTTCCCTTAACTATTAAAATAAGAATATCGCGAACTTTGGTCCAGGTAATTCGGTGAAGATTGATCCTCAGTTTTCTATGGATCAGGTAAGGGATTCGCCTTTTTTGACAGAATTTTGCATCGGTTTGTAACGTATCTTGTTACCATGTCAATAAGGTAAAAATATGTGCAGTATTGTTAGCAAATTACAAAGTGAAGACCTCTAAAAAAATCTATTAAGATATACGTCGCAGAATTAAGAATTATTAACTATAAAATTGTTCACAGAAAATACTCATGATATAAACTCAACATTCTATGTACAACATAGTTGTACATTGTATGTTGAATTGACTAAGCTTCTAACTGACATTAGAAATATAGAAGTATTCACATATAAATTCAATACTTAAAAATTCACATCTCCACCTATTCGCATTTTATAAAATGCGATGCTGCATAGACAACACTTGTAATTTGATATATCTTAATTTTGAAATAAATAAGCAGAATAAAAACAATTAC
The DNA here is from genome assembly GCA_016648135.1 of Agrypnia vestita. NCBI lineage: Eukaryota > Metazoa > Arthropoda > Insecta > Trichoptera > Phryganeidae > Agrypnia > Agrypnia vestita. The sequence continues at coordinate 31,835 of JADDOH010017872.1, forward strand.
CAAAAACTAGTATAAAAGAACTGAAAAGAGTTTTAAATATATTAAAAAAGAAGAGATTGACGACGACCAGCTGCCATTAAAATGTGATGAGAACAAGAGTGAAAATATGCTCGAAGTGGCAATCTGGCAACCGAGGGCAGAGCTTTTAGCGATGTAGAATTATGCAAATGTGGAAACAATGACGGCCAATTTGTGAGATAACTGATGGTTCGGCCGCTAACGCAATAGCTATTAATTACTACTTTCTGATAATCTACCAGCCGCAGAGGTACAAAATTGATTTATAAAAAGATTCCTGAAAAATGTTATGTCGAAAATTGGACGGGCATTATAATAGGTGTATTAGAAGTTGTTTTTAAAATAAAATATACAGCTATACTAAATACTGTTAGCAAATTATCGACTATAAATTGCATTATATGCCTAAAATTATTTTCATGCACTTTTATATTTAGAATTACTCGTCTAATGATACTCTATAAAAAAGTCAATAACAAACTGGACACCCCCAATACTCTCACTAATGCATGTACTCAAACATCCCTGTCCGATTAATGAGATCTTCAAGCGTATTTCACACCAAATTCTCAAACACCTACCTAGACTATTTCTCTAATCTAATTCGAATGATCAACTACTATAAGGAGATATCATCCAGAAACGGTAAGCTATATATATCCGTCATGAACAGGCCCGGTTCAAAAGCGAAATATTAATAAACTTATTTAACGGTCACTCAAGCGCGTAAATACACGTTAACCATCGACAAAATTCTCAATATTCGGTTTTGAAGGATGGCCGCTGCCTGTCTTGCGATACACGGAGTTGATCTTGAAAACCGCGCTCTCTACGTTTGCAAGGTGATATTTTTTTCTTTTTTTTTTTTAATCTAAAATACATTTGTATTTTTCGTTTATGACACTCTTAAATTTGTTCGGAACATTTTTATTCAATTATTATTTATCATAAAAAATGTATTGTGTAATAATCTTCATAATATTGATAAAATATGTATCTTTTTCATTACACTGTTACATTTGGACTATCTATCAGGATCATAATAGACCTATTAATGGTCTGATTGTTAAAAAATAAAAAATACATTTAATAGAAAACACAACAATCCAAAACGTGTTGTCTTAGGTATTCCTACAAGTCTAAGAAGTACAAGGCTGAAAGAAAATCAAATGTCCGTAATGAACACGAGTACAGATAATTATTTAACTGACCTATCAAAATCAGTGAGTCTCGAGGAATCCCGGAAGCCTTTCGCGAAGGGATTGCTATCAATCTTCAGCTTTGTGATGAGTTGGTTCTGGTAGGCTGTGACTGCGGTGAAGACCGTCTCCGAGAAGACGTAAGTTCTGTACTGCTCAGCCTCCAGGTCGTGGATTGGTCCGGTGCTGTGCTCTCTCCACTTCACCAGGTGGATGCGGGGCTGGTAGCGGTGCATTGAGTTCAGGACGATCTGTAAAGAAAGGAACATCATCAGCGGTGTCAACTTTTGATGATTATAATTTTCAAACACACACACACATTCAGTAAATTGTTTGCATATTTTTGGGCAGATTACGAAGCGAATATGTTTTTTCATACAAGCTTGCAATTGAGTTGGTGTGGGTACATTGCGTAATACGCGTAATGTTTCGTTGTGTTAAGTTTACGGACACGCCCATCTCGTATCCGTAAACTTAACACAACGAAACAATACGCGCATTACGCACTGCAGCCACACTAACTCAATTGCAAGCTTACATGAAAAGAGCTATACCTACTTTTACGTTTACATTTTACCTAAAATTATATATTTTTTAGAATAAAATAAAAAAATTATTGCACACAGAGAGTTGTATTTTTTTTGGTGGAGCTTTCAAAACAATAATTTTAACAAATTATAATTATAACATTAGTAGGTAATATACGAGGGGAATAAAAGTAAAAGCAGCAATATTCACTTCAACCAATCTACCCCCAAGGATGTGTCACGTGACAAAATGGCCGTTTCATATTAAAAAGAGACTTGATATCGATTTTAGACTGAAAAATCATAGCAAAGATAGCAAATTTCAAAATGTAAATAACAAAAGCAGAAATGTCCACTATTTAGTAGCAAACATAGCAATATCCGTGATTAAAAGTTAAATATTTATTTATAAAAAGGATACGTAGGTTTCGTAGATTCCAGAGATATTTCCTGGAGTAGCGAGAGGTTTTTTGTATTATTCTCAGAAATACGTCAGCGCGATACTGCTTTTATACCCCTTATACTGGGTGTCTCATCGCTAGTAGCAAAAACTTTACAGGTGGATTTCTGCCTTGATAACCGAAAATGTTCAAGCAATCATGACGTAATGGAGAGATGCAATATTAAAATTTGCATTTTTTTTCAATATTCCTAACTTATATTTTGCAAAAAGTTGAACTATCATTACAGTTACTTACATTGATTATGAAAAACTCATCCGCTTCAATACAACTTAAAATAAAATGATAAAAACCTTGTAAAAAATCTGTTTTTAGTTTCTGCTAGATTTTTATCATTTTATTTGACTTGTATTAACGCCAATAAGTTTTTCATAATCGATATAAATTGCTATAATGATAGTATAACCTTTTTGAAAAAACAAGTCAGAAATATTGAAAAAAATGTAAACTTTGATACTGCATATCTCCACAACTATTGACATTAGAGCATTGTCGCTTGAACATTTTCGACTTATTATGAAGGCAGGTGTCCACTTATAAAGTTTTTATTGCTAGCTATGAGACACCCTGTATAATGTCTCTAAAAGATAATGACGTGGAAACAGAAGCTATTCTTACAATAAATTGGTGCTCAAGTTAATCACAAGTTACGCCTAATAAACCGCCTGAAACCAAATTTCAAGAAGTCAATAAAATTATCCGCCGTAACCTCACCTTCATCAGCGCAATGAGAGAAGAATGTGTGACTGTGCTGGAGACGGAGAATGGCAGGGGCGCGCTCGGCCCGGCCGCCGGCGCTGACGACCCCGAGCCACGGAAGGCCGACGTGTTTTGGGCGAATTAGGGAAACATTTTCCACAAGCCATTAAACGCGGGCATTATGGACGGCTTCAAAACGGTACGTCATCGTATTTCATTACACAGCGTAGGTGTAAACTCGGCGCAATCAACATTTGTTCTGTGTTATTACGCTGCCGTGCAGAGAGCCGGGCTATTTCAACGGACAAAAAAATTTCACGATGGGGAAAAATCTAATTGATTTTAATTTTTCAGTTTGTTTGGCAACGTAAATATTAAATAATAACATAATTAGGATACAACGTGCACGTCTAAAAATATGTATTTATTTATTTTTGAAAAATTACTAAAGGAATTTTCAATTATATATATAATATAGAGAGAGGTGTATTTTAACTGTTTACAATATACATTAATATAAGCTCTTACTTCTACTACTGAAAATATATTAATTCAGGGGGCTTATATCTTTATTTATTTTATCACAACTACACATACACTTTTTACATTTAGGTTTATAACGCCCCACTAGGTTAAACGTGTTCTGGGGCAATTATAATTAACAATATAATAGATTAGTAATATAATACAATACTCTATATAATAATACAATAGAAAAAAATATAACAAAAAATTTAGGTATACCTACTCGTATATAAAAAATAAAAAAATGTGGATATAATACAACCTATTTCGTCTAAATATTTGGAACATTTATATTTTTGCATTATTTGGGTACTTAAATTATATACGAATATAATTCTAATAAAATAATTCCATAAAACAATCGTCTTGACACTAATAACACTTTGCCTTTGAAGGAGTTAAGAAAACCCGAGATTAAAATATATTTTTCTATTAACTTATTACTCCTGACATCTTCTTAAAGAATTTTCTAGGATAAAATAATATTGTACAGAGAAGTACCTTTAACCCTTATATTTAGAACGTGGCCCCATTATTTTGTATTTTACATTGAAGTAAATTTAGAAGAGAATTTTGTAAAAGTTTTCTACAGCAAATGTATATCAGATTTAGTGACACGTACGCCAAGATTAATATCCTCAGAGCTGTGGATAAACGGGGTTGCGTTATATTAATTTATTTTTTCTTCCGGGGTGGGTCCGCTGTGAAATATCGAGCCTCATTAGTCCACTTCAGGCTGTTGTTACTAACGACCTCCGAAAACAGCGGTGGCCCGCGTTAATTAGCTCGCCCGCCGCCGCCAGGACTCGCCGCGCAGAGCTCGAGCGCCGCCCGCGCCCCTACAGTTCATCAACACGACGCGCGACGCATCTAGCGCTGCCCAACTTCACAATTAGTAAAACCAGTTGTAGTAGTTGAAGAACAATATTTGGAGGGGTTGTAATATTCACAAAATAATGTATGCTTAAAAATACGGTGAGGTACGAACGATGTGATTAATCGAACAATAGCGACGGTAAGAAAAAGTAAAGAAGTGGATAACTGGTGTAAAAAATGTCATTGTATGTAAAATGAGGTGATTATGCGGTATCTTTTCACGTACACGATATATATGTACTGTGGAATATATGACATAAAAATAAATGAATATTAATATTACTTAAAAGTAAAGAAGTGGATAACTGGTGTAAAAAATGTCATTGTATGTAAAATGTGATGATTATGCGGTATCTCTTTACGTACACGATATATATGTAATGTGGAATATATGACATAAAAATAAATGAATATTAATATTACTTAAAAGTAAAGAAGTGGATAACTGGTGTAAAAAATGTCATTGTATGTAAAATGAGATGATTATGCGGTATCTCTTTACGTACACGATATATATGTACTGTGGAATAAATATATTAATAAATAAATATATTCATTTATTTTTATGTCATATATTCCACAGTACATATATATCGTGTACGTAAAGATGTGATGGTCGACATAGAGATAGATTTAATAAATTTAGAAAATCTTAAAATAATAATATTCAAAAAAGTCAAGTATGGACATCAAAAATATATTTCTTCTGTTTGGAATCGTTTAAAAGTAAAAGCCTGATATATTTCTTCTTAAGATTCTATGTATTACAAGAGGCTAACAAAATATTGAATGTTCAGCTATAAAAGTAATATTTCTTAGATCTTTATTATACCATAGATATAATTCTGTGTTAAATTAATATCGTTTGCCAATCCTAATAGACGCGACCTTGTGAGTAGGTGCGAACGAGCCTTTATTATTTATGAATCGGAACAGCAAGTCTCGCGTGTAGCGGGTGCTTTACTGTTATTTTAACGAAATGGACCAATCACAGGCACGCGTTACCTTTCGACGGGTTGAGCCGGAGGCGACCGTCCTGATGGCTGAGTCCGGCCAATGGCGAGCGCCGGCGGTGAGGTCATCGCGCATAGGATGAGTCACTGCACTAGCGTGTATTTCGGGGATATGGTGCAATCGTTACTATAAAAGGAGCGAACACGATATACTCAGCCCCTTCAGTTCGAGACCAGACTTGCGAGCGGGAGCGCTGCCCAACAGACTACCGACGGAGCCCTGAGTTCCAGAACATCATTTGCGGACGGAGTTGCTGCCCGGACGTATGGAGGAATCTACCATTCATCAGTACCAGAGAGAATCATACCGCCACTGTGTAACAGCTAAGGAACACATTTATATTATCTATCGATTAATTATTTTCACTATTGAAATGTATTTATTTTGGGAATATTTAAAATCGGAGCAATAATGTATAACTAATATCACGATTTCTTGTGTGATCTTGGCTCAATTCGTACGGGAATATCTCCTAAACGAATATATTTTGATGTATGGGGATTTTCATACCATTTGTATTAACAATTGATTTTACGGAGCTCTATAAGATTCATAATAATTGTCGACGCGTTATGTATTGCATAACCAGATATCAATCCAAATCGTACGAGAAATTCTTCCGAACGAATATATTTTAAAGTATGGGGATTTTCATACTATTTGTACTAAAATTGAATACACGGATTTATATATGAATTACTTAGTAGCATTATAATAATTACTGTATTGCGTAGGTATTGCGCAATCATTACACTCGGTCTACAACTAACTCTTTATGAATCGAGTACCTCGGTATATTCAGCTTAATAAGTGGCTTCAGAATGACGAGTAAAGGACAGAATGGGGAGATCTAACTAAAGATTGGGGATATCTGGTTTGTGTTAGCCTAGCTGGCTGAGGGGTGGATGATTGCCGGCACTTGGGCGTGGAACCCGCACAAGCCCCTGCAGGGCCCCTTAAAGGCGGGGTCCTCCTTGTTGCTCGGGGTCGTCAATAAACCGACCACCTAACCTCATCTGGCGCAAACTACTTAAACCAACAAAAAGGTTCCCTGTGTCTTTGGAAGGATTTCCATGCTTGAATGCTGTAAAATCTTGATAGAAAACGTTAACTTCTATTTCGTCCTCTGTAAGAAAGACAGGGCCAGAATAAATATAAAATCATTCACTCATATGGAATAGCTGGGATATTATAAATATGTTACTAACACTCTAACATTTGTCCAAAGTAAATGTTGCAAGATGCAGAATCGTGGGACGCCGCTCTGAAAAGGCATAATGAGATTGCACAATAATTTGTAACATCGCTGACTATGCCCGCAAAGGAGGCTAATGTCGTCATAAATTCGTACCAAAAGAGTACATGATTCTTCAAACACCGGCCTAAAAGAAAGGCGCCTCAAGACAACACACATCATCAGAAACTCGTACCAAAAGAGTACGGCCTTCTCAATTATAAGCCTAAAAGAGGGGCGTCACGGGATCACATCTCGTAAAGAAGAGATGGAGTCTCGGGATGCAGTAAGTTCCGGAGGAACAAGGGGGCCGTTTAGTCACTTAGGAAGTCGGTCACCGGGTTTAGGCGGGCGCGGAGCCTCAACCCCTCTCAGCAGAGATGCTGAGGGTTTAAAAAACCAAAATTTAGCATTCAAAGAAACTATTATTTCATATAAACTCACGGGCTGTTATAAAATTCCTACGAACAAACCATCCCCGAGACCTTATCTACTTATTTATAAAGAAGTTTCGCTTCAAAAATGTCGTATTTCGTAGATAGCAAATATATGTATTATTTTCCCACGGAATTAATATGAACAGGTTCATGCACGTATAAGACGGAACCATTCAAGGTAAGAATATGCTAATACAAAGTGTTTATAATTATTAATTTCAGTGTTATTTAATATGTGTGAATTTTTCCCTTTGCGCCGTTCGAACGATTTTACTGGTTTGTCTCAAATTGAAAATGTTTTATTTCTAATACACGAATTCTTTCTAGTGTATGTATTTTATTGTAACATAAATGTATCGATTATTAGGTTCATTAGATGTTTTTATTACGTAATATTATGCAATTGTTTCCACACTGCTCCTATAAAAGAATTTGAAGTTATTACGATACACAACGGGGTCCTTCATCCATTAGACGATTCATGTGCCAATTCAACGACGTATTACGAATAGTATATATTGTATTTATCGAGATTTAGTCGCATTTATTATTTCTAGTGAGGTTTTTAGTATTGGTTCCAGGCGCCATTATGAGGCGGAAATAGTTTATATTCATAGCCCGACTGCAATAGGTATTTTTGTCGCGTAAAAGGTAGCACTTTTAGGAATGTAACTGTGTTTCATGTTTCGTCCCTGACGGACAGGATGGTATAGCTGTGGCTATTTAGGTAATATACTTAGTAAATGCAAAGGGCATTGGGTATTATCGATATAGTATGCGAACCCAAGATGTTTAGAAATATTTTTAGTTAATATTTTTAGTTAATATTGCATTCAAAAGCGCAATTTTCACAGAATAATTATTTCCAGTTAATAATATATATTTTAGTTAAATGTATAGTTAGCACAGGCAGAGTATGAATATTGTATAGAATACTTTATTTTTAATATTTCAAGAAGGTATAATATTTTATTCCGCGATCCTTTTATAGTTACAGCGTATCTGTCGACCTCAGCCGTTGCCACCCGAGCCATACAACTATTTTCACTAACATCATACGGCAAATGACTTTATTCATTGCAATGAAATTTATATTATTTAATATTATTTACCACGACGTATTTTTGACGGGTCACCCCATAGGATGCCCACTATCTACTAGGATTCATCACATTGTTAGCCGCGGCCAGGAGTTGGCAAATTAATTGAATATAATAGCTAAAACTAAATATCAACTCGCGACGAGTAAGCATCGACATTTTAAATAAATTATTAATACAAAATTCATCGTTAATACTTTAGGAAGACCCTCTATCTATCTGGGTCATTACAAAGAGATACCGCATAATCATCTCATTTTACATATAATGACATTTTTTACACCAGTTATCCACTTCTTTACTTTTAAGTAATATTAATATTCATTTATTTTATAAGTCATATTATTTTAAATAAATAAAATTTATGTACCTACCCCTTCTTCCCTAGCTCCATAAAGATTTTATCTAACTGGCTCTAACTAGACAGAAATATAGTATCTAGTTTAATGGGACATTTTATTAACGGAAATGAAATATATCTTTAAATACTTAATATATAGAATACCCACACTTTTAATACTCTGTATTCTCCTTGCTTTCATATACTACTACGTATATTGGTGTATAAATTTAATGGGAGTTTTGCCTATATTTGTTAACGTACTTATGAGAAGTTTTTATTTTTTTTAGACATTTCTATGTCATTTCTATTTCAGATGGATTTGGACGATATGGACCTTACTGAACTCAACTTACAAACGTTTCGGAAAAGAAACTGAATGTTGTCGAATATACGAAAATGGAACGGTACTCTTTTGTTGTACTTACATACTTTTATAGAATGGTCATCAAATCTCTTATAAATGGTCATTTCTTGGTTTTAATATGTAATAATTAAGAAATAATCTGATTTGGTAATAGGAAATCTGGAGGCGTTATATTTTCCTGTCTCCGTAAAACTATGGTACCTAGTATAACTATTATATTTATATATATGTAAATAAATATCAAACACCAGTGTAATGATGAAATAAACCTGGTAGTGGGCATCATCACGGATGAATGAATGATCGTAATGAAACAATACTTTCTTTTTTCGCCATGTGTGTGTTACTACGCTTTGATATCGCTAACGCTATTAAAAATTATTGATAACGTATCAATATATTACATTACGTGCTTCTCGATATTTAGGAGCGAAAAGTCTCGTTATTCCAACGAACAAAGTTTAAGCCGAGTTTATTTATCCGCCAGATCGTATCACCCGCATGTTTCTAATCGCAACCTACGCACACGGCTGGGGGGTGAGGCCCTCCCGGGGCCGTCGCGGCGCCTGCGCCCCTCGGGGCTCTCGACGCCCCGAGATGTTGAAATGACGTGATAAATTGTACAGATTTCCGCCCGTGTATGGACGCCCGCCGCGACC
>JADDOH010017874.1:0-35098 GCA_016648135.1 Agrypnia vestita
GCGAATTTCGCTAAAATAAAGAAAAAAATAACACTATAACTTGAATACAACGTGAACACAAAGAAAAAATTAATTTTAACACATTAGATAGGTATACTCACTCACAATGCACTTTATACAGGAAAACGGCGAAATAAACCAACGGATATTTTAAATAATCGTGAACAAAATCAAACTGAAGTACTGAAAAACAGAGAAACAAAAAATTCAGTCGAATCTCGCTAAAATAAATATAAAAATATAATTTTATAGACGCAAAAGAAGTTATATTCACTCACAATGCTTTAAAAACACGAAAACGGCGAAAAAACTGATGAATATTGTCAATAATTGGGAACAAAATCAAGCCAAACGTAGTTTAAAACTGAAGTATTGCAAAGGATTCCCCGTTTCTCCGCAAAAAACTTGGCTCGCGCTAACCCTAGCGAACTCTGAGAACTGTCAGATGAAACACGTCAATAAATCACTAATTTTATGAGATTTGGTGGTTTTAAAAATAAAGTAACTGCTTAGAATCGCTGTCCATAGATACCAGTACGATCTAAAATATTGGTGACGCGTTAAATATCGTTTATCATTCTGTGTATTTACATCCTAAAATTCCCGCGCGGTAACGCGTAACTGGCCTGACGGGACATGCGAAGTTTTGCGCGTTTACGCAGCAATGGCACTGTATGTTAATGTTTATAATACCTTAATCCTGAAGCGAAAATATCTTCAAAATATTAGTGGGCATTCGTTGATTTCATCCGAGAAACCACAATTTCAATCGTTCATCGAAAAAAATACAATTCTTTATGTTAATTTTGCTTATAATACTAAATTAAGATATCAAATTAAATATTAATTAACCTTATTCCTATAATATGGAGTGTTCTTAGAGTGTTCTTAGGAAGGCTGCGTGTCACAGACATGAATAGCAAGATAAAGGAAAGGCAATTGAGATGATATGACTAGGCAATCTCCATGGATCTTCTGATCTCCCAATTAGATTCAGAGAAAGCCCAAAAAGTTCATGGGTAGTGCAAAGGGATAGATTAATGTAGAGGCATGGATTGGGTGGCATTATCCAGGACAATAGCCTTTTAGCCTAAGGATGAGGGAACTGAAACTTGACGACGACAGTGAACAGAATGGACGCCCACCGCATACCCAGGACCATTTTATGAGTGAAAGCTCACTCATACGTCACCAGGCAAACATTTTTTTTATACTAAATATCATCTCGTAACGGAGGACATCACAAGGTTCTGATCGCAAGAAGCCTCCTCCGAAGCTCAGCATAATTTTCGAAACACTTTCACATTTTTCCATCGCGGGATTCAAAACGGAATAGGTAATAGACTAAATAATTAAGAGGCATTAGAGATGAGACTAGCCATTAATATAAATCATAAAATCATTAATAATCAAGTAAATTTATCTTTTAGTCCACTTTTAAATATGTTCCCTATAGTAATATTCCCTGCGAACTCCCACCCCCTACCCCCACTATTGGCACTCCGTCCTTTCACACTAGTATATAAGCACATAATTTTTTAATGTTTAGGCAGTTAAGATTCTCCGTGAAGAAGCTACGGTCGTAGCGAAACCTGGTTAAATTTGAAAATAAATATAAGTGGTGTTTAACTAAGTTAGTTTTATTTATTTAATCAGCATAATTTGCTTATTAAAAACATACAATTAATATTAAAATGTAAACAATACATATACCTATTGAGAAGAGTGTTATCAAAATACTAGTACAAGCTTAGCATATAGGTATACTATAATGTACACAAAGTTGTAGGTCAGGATAAGGCAGTAGTGAATTGAGTGGGGAGGATGGACACTTGTTGTGGACTTGGAATGAAGTCAGGGTGATGAATAAAATCTTGTCTTAGAAGTCCAGGCTTCTTTTTGCCGCTAAATCCGTAACTTTCCACGATGGCCCCTCGACAAATTTTACAATGCATGCAAGTAAATTCAATCTGCGTAAAACCAAAGCTCAAACGGACATTTTTTTTGTTTTGTTGCGCTGCGAATGGCGATTTTCGATTGATGTCGTTCATCGTCTCCCGCCAAATTGTTTCGCCGCGTAATGCGTTTCGGTTGACGCGCCCTCTATGACGAGAACGAAGCGGCCCAAATGCGCCGGCTAATGTCCGATTCGCCGCAGCCATTAGCCGGACACGGGCTTTGTCATCGATTCGCCGGCCCGCGCGCACAGCTCGTAATGAGCGGGACCTTGTATGGCTCGGGAGAAGTGTCAACATCACCTCGCCGTTGTGCGATGAACTGTATTTTTGGTCATATCGAGCTGTGTCATCGTATATTGCAAGGGATGTTACGTAACGATGATTCGCTGCCGTGCTCCGGACCATGATTCGTGTTCACGTATTTCAGTATTCAACTCGGTTTACTGTGAGTAAAAGTGTTTAAACAAAATATGTCAGCTCGTGTGGAGGGTGGTTATCTTGGGAGTAATGATTATGTCAATATCAGTTCGACATTATGTAATGCAAAAAAATAAGAAAATAAATAATTACACAATGAGCAACGAGCAACGAGCGATGAGCAATGAGCGATGAGCAATGAGCAACGAGCAATGAGCAATGGGCAAAGAGCAATGAGCAATGAGCAATGAGCAATGAGCAATGAGCAATGAGCAATGAGCAATAAGCAACGAGCAATGAGCAACGAGCAACGAGCAACGAGCAACGAGCAACGAGCAACGAGCAATAAGCAATGAGAAATGAGCAATGAGCAATGAGCGATGAACGATGAGCGATGAGAATTGAGCAATGAGCAATGAGCAATGAGCAATGAGCAATGAGCAATGAGCAATGAGCAATGAGCAATGAGCAATGAGCAATGAGCAATGAGCAATGAGCAATGAGCAATGAGCAATGAGCAATGAGCAATGAGCAAAGAGCAATGAGCAATGAGCAATGAGCAATGAGCAATGAGCAATGAGCAATGAGCAATGAGCAATGAGCAATGAGCAATGAGCAATGAAAAATGAGGAATAATCAATGAGCAATGAGCAATGAACTGTGAGCAATTAGTAATGAGCAATGGGAAATGAACAATGAGCAATGAGCAATGAGTAATGAGCAACGAGCAACGAGCAATAAACAATGAGAAATGAGCAATGAGCAATGAGCAATGAGCAATGAGCAATGAGCAATGAGCAATGAGCAATGAACAATGAGCGATGAAGCGAAAAACCATGAAGTTCAGGCATCTCAAATGCTCTTTGACTGTTATAGTAAAATAATGACCGGTTTTTACAATATAAAACTCATGTTTTATATTGGAAAAAATGCAGGTGTAATTAATCAAATATAATTAATTAAATTATTTTTTTGTTATTAAAACAATTTAGCCCGACAACTTGCCCGACGTTGTTATTTGACGTTCGAATGTTAGGACGGGTGCAATATTGTTAAACAAATTTGAACAATACCTAGTACGGGGCGGGGCCCAGGTGAGTCGATTGTTTTTAGAAATCCAATTAACTCCCGAATGCAATCGCTCCAGAGCCCTGCATTCCGGCCTCACCTAGCCCCCGTGAGTTCTCTCGCTGCGGAGTTAAACGAGTTTGGAGCGGAAATACTTAGTAAACAGACGACTGCTCGCTGCGCCAATCTAATAAAGCGAAGACAATGGTTGAATAAGAGATCGAAGAACCAGGTCAATACGCTCAGCGAACGCTTGATCCGCTGAACAATTATTATCCGAAGGTATGCAGAGGGTTACAGGTTATAAGCGCAAAGAAAAACTTGAATTGTAATTATTATAGAAAAAATATTAACCTTTAATCACTTGCGTTGAATGTTTACATTAAGACTCACGTCAGGTGAATGTGATACAAAAGTAATAATTATTTTATAGTGCGCATTAGAATGAAAGAAAAATAAAAATCTTATTTTTATTGTTCTTTTAGTAGATCTGTTGATATGTGCTTAAGAAAACTATGCCTTCTGTGATGACGAAGTCCAGCTATACCTCCATCTTTTCGGTGATCTTCCCGGTAGGCGTTGTTTCATTCCCCGCTGTATGCACGAGTCTGTCACTGTCCATTCTGGCTACGTGATCCCGCCAGAATCACCTTTCGGATCTACCACATCGTACTATGTCCTCTATTTTGCAAGTTTTCCTTATGTCTTCGTTTCGGTCACGTAGAGTTTTTCCAGTAATGGATCACAGCACCTTCATTTCAGTTGTTATGAGGAGTTCTTTGGCGCGTACAGCATCAGCCCGCGTCTCTACAGCGCATGTCATAATAGGTCGCACGCATATCTTGTATATTTTGACCTTACCTTCAAAATTGATATTTTTGTTTTTCCATACCCAATTCTTGAGACACCCTGATACGTTGGATGCTCTATTACCTTGCTCTCGGACTTTGGTATGCAGATCGCTATGGCTACAGATTTCTACTGCTAAATATCTGAAGCTGATGACTTGTTCCACAGGAAATATGTTAAAAAAAGAGTATGTTGAAATATTGAAGATTGATGATAAATCTTACATTTTTTTTAATGAAAACGCATACCTACTGTTATTGAAGTTCATATTATATTTTCTTAGGGCCGTGTTCCAAAAAAATTATAACAAAATATTCGCTTCGTAGAAAAAATCTTTTTATAAAAAAAATAGTTTGTTTCCACCGCTATACAATTACGAAAAATTTTATTGTACCGCGGTAAACGAATTTCGACATAACCATTAGAATTTCATTATGTTAACAGTATATCCAAATATTTTGTTGTAAATTAGAAATTTACTTTACAAAATGAGTCAAATCTCAACAATATTTGGTTATATACATGTGATGACCAATGCAATTTTCGACACATTGTAAAGTAAATTGCTTTTGGAAACAACCCATTATTTTCATATAAATAAGGGCTTAGAAATTGTACATGCAAATAATTGTATAACTATTTTGTAAACTATGCCAGCCTCAACACAGATTCTTCTACCGAGACAGGCATAGTACAACCCAAATTGTAAACTATATGTCACTAAGAAATAAAATAAATTAAAATAAATAAATTAGAGTTAGATTTATTAAAAATTTGAATTTTTTCAAACAAATTATGTATTATAAATAACAAATCCTTTCTGCATATAGTGACCATTTTTGTTCGTTTTCACATTAATTTCATATGACTTACTTAGCTATAAAATACCTATCTTAGAACACGTATTTCTATATATCTAGCGAGGTAGGTATGGCTGAGAGGCTTGCTACATATTATCCTATATTTATATGTTTAATGTGTGTACGTATCAAGCAACTAAATGCATTTTGTCCAATAATCGCCGATTTTTCATTAACGAAAAAGATCTTTTAACCGATAATTCTCTTCAAAATGATAAATTAAATGCATAGAAAATGGGAACAATCATCCAATATTTCAAGCAGCTGCACAAAGAGATAATGATTACCAGAAAGTGAATTTAAATATGTTTAGACGCGAAATGGTCGCTGTTGTATGTAGGTCTTTCCATCCAAAGAAGACAATCGAATTAGTATGTGTAAGCCACGCGTACGACGTACATTGTGTCGTGTCGGTGATTACGGGTATGAAAACCAATACAATGAAACAATGTGCCTCGCACGCACGGCTTACACATACTGATTCTAATATGTCCCTTAAATGGAAAGAGTCTATATATTGAAAACAGACACGTGGATTATTAGAAATGAAGTGCAATTAAATAATAAATATATCAACAAAACTTGAGTGATACTTCAACCATCGTAATATCTGTTTGAACACGGAATGTGAAATGGATAAGTTAAGATGGGAAAGACAGGTTCCTGGAAGGAAAGAAAGTCAGAAGGAAGCTCTTACCTTTGTCCTTTGGTCCAGGTCGAAGGACACAACGCTGGTTTCTCCCTTATCAGAAGGGCGGTAGATGAGGAATTCTTGTGGCACCTCAATCCTTATCAGCAGGCTTCACGATCAGATAAACTGGGCACACACAAAACTCAAACAAAAACACGTCAAGCAAACAAGACAGTTCAAGGTTGAATGATAATATCATAGACAAAGGGTTTTGGTAGAGCGTGCACAGTTAAAAGATGTAGGGAAAGTGGAATACGTTCAGTGACATCTGGTCCTGTTCATAAAGATCGAACAATATCCTTATGTGATTTGTACCTTGAATTCTGGTCTTGTCATAGTATTATCTGAAACGGTATTTATAAAACTGTACATTGAAAGAAACATAAATATAATAAAAGTACCTAACAAATGCTAATCAAACAAATGCTAATCAAACTTATGGACATCTTTGCCTGTTTTTATTCTTCATTTAATAAAATAAAATAAAATATAATAAAATAAAATGAGTTATAAATAAATCTCCCGTACATTTATTTTTTATTTTTGTCAATGTCTTTACAAGAAATTTTAATTTTTATTAATACGTTGAGTACCACTGGCCCCGAAATATATTGATAATTTAACAAAAAGAGATTTTAAACGAAGTGTTTTCTTTTTATTTATGTAACTAGCTGTAACCCGTCAAAAATGACGGTACTTTTACGTGATGGTTCTTAAAGAATAAGTATTAACTCATTTATAGCCGACACCCATGAAATATTAATAAAGAATTTCATCAAAATATTTGAATATTTTTTTAAATTTCTCCTGCTGACAGTTCATAAAGGTACTATTTAGTTTCTAATATATTTTTGGCAGTCCACAGAGAGGCGGTGATAGCAATATGCATTAGGTTACCATTTAATTAGTTTTTTAACCGTGAAAACGAGCGAAATTATGAACGTTAAACGAAATTACGGACGGACAGAAAGACAAATGGACAGACAACGAATTTATTATATTTGTTTTATTTTACCACAAAGGTAATTTTTCTGTTATTGATGAAGTTAGTATATTGTTTTCCATATTGGTGTTAATTATATAAGTATGGTTGTACTATGTTATACAATTTTTGATTATAAATTATATATTTAATGTTTAATTTTTTTTTCGGAACAATTAGCCCCACTGCACAGCTACCAACAAAAGCAATTGGCCAGAAGACACTGGTTTTATATTTCAAGATTAAATTATATTGGTATACCTGCGTTACTGCATGGCTAAGGGATAAAAAAAAGTAACCCATCAAAACCAAGTTTTTACTATACTCCCTTTCTTTGTAAAATATAACAATAATTCGAGACGAATTAAAACATATAACATAACACCAAACTTACAGAAATTTAATATATTTCTAAAATGTCTATTTGAGATGTCATTTTTTTTTTATAGATTCAATTATGATCAATATCGTACCTTATGAATTTCCAGCGTCAAATGATTTAGTCAGAATTAGATTTGAGTAATGTAGAATTCTTCAAAACTAAGCAGAAATCTAAAATAAATAAATTATTATTTGATTTTTTCCCAAAAAACCCAATTTTGCTGTCATCTGTGAACCAATTGTTTTGTAAATTTTCGAAATTCGTAGTGATGTACCTATTACACCGACGGAGTAATTCAAACTTAGAAAATATTCCGCGACGTTATCGGGCCGCAGCGCCGTTGCTAATCAAACTTTTCTAATGATTCCAATTTGAAAAAACCAATAACATTTCTAAAAATCCGAAATTATACTATAATTATTATTTTTTTAACGAAAATTTGATAGATCTTTTTGATCGTCGCCACGAGTCTGCTTGCCAAGTTTCAGTTCGATTGGATCACGGGAAAAGGGTCAAAAATCGATCCAAAGTTTTTGTTGACGGCAAGCAAGCAGACGCCACGAGTTAATATAAAGGGAGTAAAAATAAGCATATTCACATTAGATATATTTTATCCATCACCCTCCATTTTGACATTTGATCTTGTTACTATTACCATAGTGTTACTAAAGGAATTAAAAACACTCCACGTAAATGTCTCGCAACTTACCCTAGTCATTAAAACTTTCACTTTTTGTAAGATATCAATTTATTCCACTCGCCGAAGGAAGCGCACCCTTAATTGGTACGTCTCTAGGCTTTTACCAGAAATCTGGACGTCAAGGGTTCTCCATCATGGTAAATATTTTTTTTTTACTTCTGCAATAATAAAGAGCTCAATAACTGTTATAAATATGCACGTGTGGGTGTGTGTGTGTGTGTGGGCCAGCAGGATGGAAAATGCTGGACTGTGTGATACGAGAACTGAATTAGGGAAGACGTACGGTAGGCCTACGTTACTGTATGGCTAAAGGAAAGATAAAAACAATAACATAAGAATTCATTCATAATAAAAGAAGGATATATTTTATCCCTTACCCCCCGTTTGACTTGTTTTTAAAGGAAATATAAAACACCCGACGTAAATGCGTCGCACCTACTCCTAGTCATTTAAACTATCACGTTTTGTAAGATATCAATTCATCCCGCTTGCCGAAAGAATCGTACCCTTAATTGATTGCTCTTGAGGCTTTTAACAGTAATCTGGACATCAAGGGTTCTTACAGGTGATTAACGTACCTAATTTGAAATTAGTAATAATCTTGATGTGACACGTATTCAGTGTACGCATTTTTTATTTATTTTTTATCAATCACATTCACCATTTTCATTCCCTAATTTTTAGTCATGTCTAAAGAGAATTGTTTACAATAATCAAGCTCCGTAAAACATCGTATTTTGGTCACATAATAAGGGGAAAATATACCCTACTTCAGTTGGTTGTCGAAGGGAAGATTTAAGGCCGCGGAGGAGTCGGAAGAAAACAACTGTCCTGGCTTAGAAATGTTTAAATATACGAAGAGTCGAGGAATTGTTGAGATCAACCTAAGATAGAGAGGTTTCTCTCGGGTGATTGTGGAGACTCAGCAGGACACTTTAAGAAGAAGAAGAAGAATGGCAAGAGTACTCTTGCTCTTTTACCCATCACACTGACTTGAGTACGCGTTGAAAGATTAAGACCTAAGGGATCCTTGCGTTTTTTGGTTTTATCCCAGCTTAGTCTAAGAAGGCACACATTTCCTCAGGAGTTGCCAAAAAATACATCATTGATAAGAAGCATTAATATCGGCCGGCTGCGTAACAGTTACCAAATAGCAAAAATCGAAATCCGAAACCCCACACCCTTTATACTGCGCACTGCGTTCTACGCTCTGCGCAGCTCTCACTGCGCTCCCCAAACCCCTCCCTTCCTACAATCCATACATATATTGATAAATTGACGTAAGTTTTTTCGAGAAAATATTATCAAGCTATTCTCGGGCTATTCTCCTAAATTCTGGACATATCAAGCGATCATTTCCTATAAAAGGAGAACGGCTGCTTCGCACTGAGTGTGTCAGAGTTATATCGATAAGCGTGACATAGAAATCGGTGTGACCAGCGCGAGTGTGTGTTGCAGCGACAGTTAATCAATAAAGTACCTACCGGCGAGCGAGAAGTTTTCTAGCGTAAACCTGAGCGATTTAAGTAACCTGCATCAGTATATGAGAAAAAAGTGCTCCATTTTATTTCATGTGCAGTGCGTTGTGTAATTAATATTTGTTTATTAATTTTAAGTGATTTCTTTGCCCCCATAGCATCCCTTGATAATATTTTGTTTAGTTGTATCCGGTAAATACTTATAAATGGTAATTATTTTATTAAATACATAAATATACTAAGTATTCTTCTTCTTTTGGTGTCATGTCAGGTCCCCCCAACGTTGACTATCACCCGAGAAAAAGCGTCCCTGTCATTCATTCATTCATTAAAAATTCATTTTTATAATACTAAGTATTATAAAAATGAATTTTTGTACTATACATACATAATACTAAGTATTATAAAAATATACTATATTATACTATAGTAGTAGTATACTATATTAAAAATATACTATATATACTATACATATATTATACTATACATAATACTAAGTATTATAAAAATGAATTTTTGAGGAAGTTAGTATGTTTTCAGAGATATGTCAGAGGCAATGTCAACTCAGCAGTGTACATCACCGTAGAGGAAAAGGTTAACAGAAATTTCAATAAAATGTATGCATCACATATTTCTTTAGCTTCCTCCTTAAAATTATAGGTTGTATTGGTTTCATCCCCAATGTTCCCCTGCAATTATTCATACAATCTTATTCCACTGTGCATAATTGATTATGTTGCTTCATGACATTTATTTTACCTCATTTGTGTTTAGATAGAAATAGAATAGTTTCAATAACATTTTTAAAAAAAAATAATGTTTTGTTGTGCAAATTGCCGCTTATCCCTTCGGGGCATTTTCCCTGATGGTATCGGTGAAATGAAACATTAAAGGTAAGCAGGCTGGCTGTGAGGGGCGGGTATTTGCCAGAATTACGCAATTTACCTTTGCGTATGATAAAATAAAATAATTTGAGAACCACCCTTCTTTTCCATCGAGGGGTGTGCACGTCTCTTTCCCTCCACGCGAGTTAATTAACGAGACAGAGTGAGAGCGAAGGCTGTTGTCGGAGAACGGAGTTAATTGACGTATCCTGTTATCACCGTGTTTCCTTCATCAAGAACTACCCACGAAAAAAGCCTTGGGTGGTTTTGTTTTTGAGAAAAAATATTATCCGCGCACTTTGACGCAAGGCGATATAAAAATATCATTATTTTTTTAAATAAATATATACCTATCTGCTGTCATTTACTGAAAACGCGCAATTTTCCTCAATAATGATTTTGTGGGTGGCATTATTAATAATATTAATAAAAATATACTTTCTTTTCACAACTTTTTTTTTTGGTTGCAATCCTTGGATTGGTCTGCAACAAGCACTCGCTTTCTCCACTACTCTCTGTCACCTGCTAGCCTCTTCTTTTCTTGGTAAGTGCTACAGCGCACATGTCCGATAATCTGGTTTACATTGCTTAATCTCAGGCGGCCTCTATGATTGTTGCCTTCAAAATTTTCCTCGACGATGGTAAAAAGCAGGTCCGCATGCCTTATATTATGGCCTATCCAAAATGCTGTTGTTGGGCGAATCTGTTAAAGAGCCGCCTCTTTTTGCCCACACTTCTCAATACCTCGTCGTTTCGAATATGGTATTATATTGAATTCACCATTTATAGGTATTATATTGAAATTATCAACATGTTTGAGGGTTAACGGTCCCTTTGTCAGGATACAATTTGTACTAACAAATTAACAATCAAAAATCGTATAAAGACATAAATGTACTCTCATACTCAATCATACACTCACGTACACACAGATACACACACACTAGTAAAAACTTACTTACAAATTACTTACTCAAATTAAATTATTTAGTTGAATAACTTTTAAATAAATTAACCATTCGATAGATCGTCTCTCACCATAAATCATTTAGATGTTTCCATTCCAATAAAAATTACTCTAGGTTAGATTTAATATAAAATGCTCTCAAAAATTCTGTATATTTTATTATAACAATTATTAGATTTTACCTTTAAATAAGTTCAGTCATAAAAATATTAAATAGAATAAAACACATTTTAAAGCACGCCAATATTTACTTGGGGTGGGCGAGAGCCTTCTTAAAAATCTCTCACGACCCCGTCGAGAGTTTGCCTATCCGACAGTTAAGGGATGAAAAGTAGGTACTTCATAATTAAATTGCGAAAGACTCTTTATAATAAGCGAAAACATAAAAGATGCCTCAGGGTTGTTCTTGGAGGCTCTTATTTCTCAGAACTGATTTTTTTTGTTGCCTTATCATTTGGGTACCTAATGAACGTTTTTTTTCATTCCACTCCCTTTTTAATTTTGTTCTGAGGTCAATTTACGCTTTGGAGGAGATGAAATATAAGCCCTTGACACTGGATTCTCCGCTTAAAGGAATTTAAATTTAAATTAACCCTTATATCTGTATCAAGGGTATAATGCCGACCTTCTGAATTAATGGTTATTTAATACAATGCTCTTTAAAAAGTGAAATGATGATCGATACTTTTTTTTAAATATGAAAATAATATATAGAATATCCTTTCTTGTGTATACAACATACAACACTTATATTGTTTACATAAATGATTTCTTATTTTTTTAATAAAAAAAATAATTAAAATAAAAAATCGTTAAAATTTAAAAAATATATACAATTTTCAAAATTGTATTAAAAAACTTTTAAGATCGAATATACGTTTAAATTTATATATTCGGACTTTATAATATTTTTTATAGATCTGTGTTATTTTTAAATATTTTTATATTCATCATCATCATTTATAAGAAATCTAAAAATAACAAAAGTACATCGAAAAGTTACAAATATTTTTTAACATTTATAAAATTACGAGAAAAAAAATGATTATAATATATCGTGTGGCGTATCCCTACACCCTAGGCGCTACCCTACTTATAGAAATTATTACCATTTTTTGTTAATACGTATGTAACAACAATCATTGGCTGCGAAGTCAGTACTAGCATCTTTGTGAGTACAAAAATTAAATAATAATAAAATTAAATAAAAATTAAATTAAAACACGAATTAAGAAATTAAGAAAAATTTAGAAAAAAAATTAAATTAAGAAAAATCGAATTAAGAAAAATCGAATTAAGAAAAATCGAATCAATCAAAAAATATTTGGCTGCTACCGGAATTCGAACCACGGATCTCCTCCTATCCGGTGCAGGCGCGTAAACCAATAATATATATTAATCAATTAATAATTTGGACTAACAGATAAGGTCGATATATTCACGGAAGTGTACGTGGCAGCTATAGCGTAATTAGTTGACGCATCTGACCGGATAGGAACAGATCCGGGGTTCGAATCCCGGCAGCAGCCAAATATTTTTTCCTTGATTTGACTTTCCTGATTGTTTTTATCCTACACCATTGACAGATCTAAGTCATATTTGCATAACTACACTCTATATATATATATATAAAACCGATATATCACCCTACTTTTATGTCATACAATGCCATCCATTCCATATATTGTATCATTAGAATATTTTTCTCATTCATAAAAATACAAAATTGAGAAAATAATGTTTAAACATCTACGTTAAGTCAAACTTCAAATATTCTTCTTCTGTAAAATATACTTTTGGAAGATTTTTTACAGGAGATCTTTTTACGTGGAGATCGTTAAGATGTGCTCTATGTATATAACAGCATCCGTGTTTTGTTCAGTCGTACTCTAGAATCTTAAGAAAAATACATATCACCTTACTCCCCAAATCAGGCGCCTATCTTGTAGCAATGATGTTCTAATCGTCATCACCATCACTCTTGGCTCTACAACCCCTGGTGGGTCTTGGCCTCCTCAAGAGTCTTCCTCCACTCATCTCGGTTTAGTGCCAGCTCTCTCCAGTTCCGAAGCTTCAAGGCAGAGATGTTCTTATGGATAATTCTCGTCCTTGGTTTTAGAAGGAGAACTTTTTAAATAATCGGGAATCCAAAAAAACTCGATTTCCTGTTTTTTTTTTAAAAAGAAATTGAAAAATTAAATAAGGCATATTCTAGTGCAATGTTAATAATTCGGAAGAATCTCATTCATGCACAAACGATATGGCTTTAAAATGTCAATCAAAAATATATACACCTCGTCATCAATAATGACATTTTTATTGGATTACGGGAATGAAAAAGCTTTGAACTGCAGGTGGCGGTAGTAAAAATACAACTCACATACGAAACAAGTTGTGTCAGTTAAATATAATGCAACATCCAAAAATTTGATAGATGTTTTCGTCTACAATGGGTGGAAATGGTGAACGTTACACTGTGTAAATTGATTATTTAAGCCAGACGTACGATAGTTCGTAATTCCAATGAACCCCCAAAAAGACTCCCATTCTTACTTTCCCATATAAAATTATAGCTTCGTCTGTAATATATTTTATTTGAAAGAATAAAATGCTGTATTGTGTTCTTGAAAAATTTGAACATGCACAAAATATTCTGCATATTTATATGATTTGTGAATGTATGATTCTAAGTAACATTTGTGATTTTTTTCCTGAGCCAATGTTTTCAAAATCCAATATTCTTAATTCAAAAGTGGAAATGAAAAGCAACTGTGGTTATTTTTAAATTGGAAAGCTTTTGAATTTCAGAGGCGATGAAAGCAGCGCACTCGATCTACTAACAAGCCATCTGACCATTGCAAACACTTACTCGCGCAAAGAGAGCGATTTTTACCACGTCCAATCACAACACATCCCATCCCTCTCTTCCGTTCTCCTTTCTCGCTTGTATTCCTGTAAAGGGTGTACTTTTATTCGGAATATTTTGAGTTATATTTGGATCATTTGTTCGTTTAATAGTTCAAAGTCGTTCGAGTTAAATAATTCATTCCGAAACCTTTGGTTACTATATGTCGTAAGTAATGCGCCAACACTTTTACATATAGCAATCGTCTAAAGGAACATATTATGTACAATAGAGTGACATCAGCCTAAGAAAATAATGTGTTTCTAAAAATCGTAATAAATTTGATCCTTGTTTTTTATTTTTATTTTTGCATTATCATTTCAAAATCATTTTTCTTTTTTAATAATCATTTTAAAATCATTTTTCTCATCATCAAGTCTAGGAGGAAAGTAAAGCAACGTGGAAATACTAATAAGCTATGAATGTTTGGAACAAATAGATGAGTTTGTGTACTTGGGAAATATGTTCGATAGAAGTGGGAAGGTTGAGAAAGATATCGAGAGGAGAACACCTGCAGGAAATAGGGTGAACGGTGCTTTGCATGCAAATATGTCTACCGAGACAAGATTAGCGGTACATAATGTAATTCTGGTACCAACACTGATGTATGGAAGTCAAGAATGGAGCTAGCAGAAGAGGAACGGAAGTAGAGTGAATCCAGTGGAGATGAGATCCCTTAGACGTGTGTGTGGAAAATCCATTTATGAAAGAGTAAATAATGAATATACAAGGAATGTATGAAAAGAATAAAAAAGTCACTTAGGTGGTTTGGGCATGTTGAGCGAATAAAGAGGAAAGAATGGTATGAAAGATATATGACGCAAGTGTTGACGGTAGAAAAAGAGGGCGACCGCGGAAGACGTGGCACGACTATATTAATCAGATACTGGAAGATGGTCCCGTTAGAAGCCTCAACAACCGTCGAGCTTGCATGCGAAAATGTGTGAATGTGAATGAGGCGAGAGTTGTATGTTAGAAAAAATATTGTGGCCCTCTATCCTCTCTGCTCACCACCACGGAGAAATGGCGTTATGGTATGTAAGTAAGTAAATATGTCTAGGTCTTAAAACCACAATTTTCCGCCTGGTACTGATTCATTGTGGAGGAAATAACCACCGTAACTCATATTGCAAAAATAAAGGTTTTGTATAGTTAAAAGGGAAACAACTATTTCTTTTTATTTTAATGTTAGTTTCATGAGTCTTAGAGTAGTCCCAAATTATATGTCACATCCTTGATCATTAGTTAACGATATTGTAGTGAAAATATTAGTCCGGTATCAACTGAAGTGATTTTTGCAGCTCTACTTCTCCAGTTTTTAATGTTTCCTCGCGTTTACGCTGCTTTTATTCTCGCATGTAATCTACTCTTGATTTCACCTCTTTGCAAATTAAGAAAACGTGAAAAATGAAGAAATATTGGTTGGCGTCTTGGCCAAGCCCTAGTATATATTTACAGTATCTTTTTTGCTGCCGATTTGGCATTTGACATTGGCATGCAGAGGCGGCGGTAGCAACATGCGTTAGGCGGCCGCTTCGAGTTTGCAGGCCCGGTGTTCAAGCCTCATCTCCGATCATTAATTTGTTTTTTAGCCATGCATTCGAACAAAATTACGGGCGATACACGAAGTTACGGACGGACAGACAGTAAAATTATTATTTTTAATTATTTGTTTATTAATTAACTTGTTAATATTTTGTGTATGAAAAGTATTGATAAATACGGCATTAAAAGGATTTATCCTCTAATGAAATTAACAAAATTTTAGGTTCAAAAATTATTACTTCACACTAATATAGCACTTTCGTTGACTCTCAAGGAACGAAAATTTCTTGCACATCTTCAACGGCCTCTTGAATGTTCTTTTCAGTACGCACGGCGTTAGAAAAAACAGTAATCAACCGAGTTTGGATGTTTCAACCATATATGTTAAATGATGACGGCTTGGTCAAAATTTGTTATATCCCACGCCACGTTTCTTATGCGTATGGAGCCAGGTTTTTCATTCATTCAAGCCGGCTGCTCGAGCTGCAGACTTGTTTGCCGACTCATCCAAATAAATGTAAACAGTTTGGACGAATCATTGAGGAAGTCTGGGGCGGCTGCGGGTGCAGATTATCTCTTAGATATAGCGCGCGCTCTTTCCTACTTTCTGTTACACGTTTCCGTCACACTTGGCAAATTAGTCCCATGTACCAAGCGTAAAGATGTTTCCCATCAAGAAAGTCTGATGTCATTTCTTACATGTAAGAGTGAATGCTTATATCGTCAAAAAATGTAAGGTATTCTCCTACAATTTTTAAATAAATAAATTAAATTTCAAATATATAAAAAAACAAATGAATTAAGAATGACATTTAGGCTCGTAAATTCTACGGAAGAAAGATTAAATCTTTAGAGACTTTAGAATTTTAATTAATGAAAGCAAATTTATTACATATGTGGGGTATAAAAGTAAAGGCAGCAACATCAAAACAAAGGAATTCAGTCATCGCAAATAACTAATTTATAATGTACTGAATTCAATATTTTAAAGGAAACATAGTCGTCAAATTTATATAAAACATGATTTTGGAAGAGATAAATACATCAAATCTAGAATTTAGTACATTTTAAATTAGTAATCGGTAGTGACTGCATTTAAAATATTTTTTTTTAATGTTGTTGCCTTTGTTTTTATACCCCACATACGATAATGCATACGTTGTAGGATATTGATGTATTCAAATTGATATATTATATAGTATATAGACTATACAGTAGCAAAAACTAGTGGCAAAAACTTAGGAGAAGTCTTTTAACAAGGTTGATGTGCATGTATAAAAGTTGCAAACGTATAAATGAGGCACACATGTGTTCAGAAATAAAATAAAAACTCACATGGAAGAGGTCAAGACAAGTCAAGAGGTTGTTGAGCTAACAATAATAATGATATCTATTTATATGATATCAAAAATTGTTGAACATATTTTAAGTTTTAACATTTATAAATTCACCACTCTTCAAATACAGCTTCCAAAATAAAACTCCAACATTTACAAAGTCTCTTTATTTTTGCAACATTTTTTCATCCAACACAGTGAAGTTATTTCAATTATCTTTATCGCAATTTAATTATCATACAGAGATACAACAATTTAAACAACCTCAAAAAATCTTCATTATTAAAAGTACACCCTCGTTTGTACAACCCTCTCCCCCTCACTCCCCGGCGCTCGCCACCCCGCCCACACCACCCCGCAGCGCCCCCACATTGGTACATCTTTGAAAGGGATGGTAATACTTTTTCATCTCCGCGGGAGAACTCTCCACGTTGGACGAGGGCGGACATTGCCGAACTCTGCCGAGGGCTGTCGAAACTTCCCGAGGTTTGGCGACTCTGCCCGAAAGAGACGAAGATGTCCAAATCCGCGGCTAGGCGTGTATCAGAAGAAGCGATTGTGAACCTTCTGTTTAAATCCTTTGGGACGTTTAATTTGATTTTCATAAAATTTTACTTTACACACGTTGAATTATTTTGTCAGTACTTTTAAAAACACCCGATGTTGTATATTACAAAACTAAAGTGTTGTATCGAAAAGTAACTATCACAATATTCTATAGTATTCATTTCACATACATATGTCGTGCGGAGAATGTGAACTTCGTTCATCTTGTAATCACTTACTGTAGTATACTTATATTGTATAATGTATTAATGTTTTATTTTAATGTATCATCGTAAATTGTAACTGTACCTACTAATCACCTTGTCCTAAATTACTATCCATTAGGGTCATTCTGACCTGTCGATAGTCTTTAAATTAAAAAATAAAATAAAAATAAAAATAAAATAAAATATATAATGATTGAAAATAGTAATGAATGAAAATAAGTAGCTTGTTGGTGTTGTGGTTAGGACTCTCGCCTCGTGATCCAAAGGTCGCGGGTTTAAACCTCAATACAGACCAGCAAGTAAGTCCTATTTTCTCATCGTGACACGTATTCATATCGATGTGACACGTGTTCGTATCTCTAATTAAAAAAATCCAACACCGAATACAAGACTATCATTTGATATGAGAGAGCACTATGTTATTTATTTAATAACTATTTGTGACCCGTTAAAAATGACGTAAAATTGGTTCGCGTCTTTACTAAGCCCTAGTATATATTTGTAGCATTTTTGTGGCGTTCTACGGAGAGGCGGCTGTAGCGACATGCTTTAAGCGGCTGGTTCGGGTTTGGTGGCTCGGGTCCAAGTTCCATCTCTGGCCGTTTTTGAGCCGTGAATTCGAACGAAATTACAGACGTTTCATGAAGTTCGGAGACGGACAGACAGACGAACGGACAGAACATGTTTCGGGTCCAATGGTTCCTTCATCAGGATATAACGTTTTTAAATTAAAAGTAAAGACATCAAAAACAAAAATTTAATAAAAGGGAGTTAAATATCTCATTATGAACTATTATGAAAATAAACTTGACTTACACCTAATGCTTTTTTAATTTCTTATTTATCTACGTTATTTGTAAGCAATTTTTTAAACATTTTTAATATGGTTTATTTCCAAAACACGATTGAAAAGTTCAAAATCTTTTAGAATATTCAGAATTAAAACATCATTAACTTTTTACTTATATAAAAATTATTGCAATCATTACAAGACTGTCACCTTTCTAAAATATATATTCTGAGATAATGATGCATTGCATTTTATTTTCCTAATTCAAATAGTATTGTACCGTAAAATGGGGTGAATAGAAACTGGCAGGTGAATATAAACAGGTCTCGGTAAAGACTTTTAAGCGCTACATCGTACACTACGTAAGAAGACAGTAAAAACTTTCATTTGTGTTATATTATATTGTTACATATTTTTACCTAATGACACAACTTTGCCACGAATAAAGTTCCTCACAGCTCATCAGCTACAGAAGTCTGCATTTTTGTACAGCGTCGAAATTTTATTATTTAACATATAAACATATGAGTTAATTTAAAAAATTTAATTTTAACTGGCATTCTGTCGTATTTTCAAAATGATACGGTGAATATAAACAATTGATTAAACAAGTTAAAAATTCACCAGAGAATCATAGTTGCAGTATAGCCCAAATATTCTGATAAATAGGCTAAAAGGTGATGGAGAGTGGAAACAGAGAAAAACCTTACATTTATAGAGAAGAAAAATTGTTGGACGTCCTCTTCAAGTTGATTGGTGAAATGAAATAAAGAGAGTCGTGGGCAATAGACGGATGAGAAGATAAATAATTAAACTGTCCTTGAAAAATTGATTAATGATTTTCGTATTGTCATTCAGAATACGCCTTTCTACCAAATTCAAAAGCGATTGCTGGTCAGGAAGTGGATCGAATTATGTTTAGAAAATTTTGTGGTTGACAGAGAAGTGAAGTTAAATAAAAGCGTGTAAAAATATGTTCTTCAATTCTTAATGCAATTCTATAGATAGGCACGGACCATGATATATATATTTTTTTGATCTTCTTAAGCTCTGTCACTTAGCCAGTTCTAAATTGAATTCTTGTATAATAAATCAGATTTATTTATTTCTTTATTAATAATAAATGCCCTAGTGAGCTTTTACAGTACAAGAAAATTAAAAGGATTTTTATATACCTAACGAAAATCACGTTTTCCAGTAGATAATTAAAAATAATAACATAAATATAACATATTGAAGATAAATGAACAATATAAATTGTAATAATATGAAACAAAATAAAATTAACAATATAAAATGAATGAACAATGTATATTACATATACAATGATTAGTACACAAGTAAACAGTAATCGTTAGTTATCCTTAAATATACATTACAAATCAAGATATGAAACCAAATTATTGTCTATTTCATATGAAAGTTAACCGCGCCAATAACAAAATTATTTTATAAACAAACAAAATTCAGTTTAACCATTTCTATATGGCTATCAAAAGTTGAGTTACTGAGGGAAAAAAGTGAAAACGTGATAGTATATCTTTATAAATAAAGTATTGTATGTGTTAGATTCAATAATATATTCATATAATGTTTAGATACAACTTCAGGAGTCAAACAGGGTTGTATTATATTGCGATGGCTGTTCAACTTTTACATGGATAATTTCATGTTGTTGTATTTTGATTTTATGAATAATTGAATCTAGGAACTAAAATAAGAAAGTTTCTGTATTGTTATACTATACGATATTATGTATCGCAGATTATGCGGTTTTAATGATGTAAGGTTAATAATTTTGATACTGTCCTGAAAGCAGAATGTACAATATATGAAAGAAAATTGAATAAAAATGAATATTAGAACGTCAACCAAAATAGTATTCAAGAAGGAGACTCCAAAAATAACATGTTAAATATTAATAGGTATAATTGGTAGGTGGAGTGGGTATATTATTAATATTGTAAATTAACAGAAAATTAATAACATCCCTAACAATTATACAATACTTAGGAAGTATTATATGTTTAATGAGAACAAAAACGCTGAGTAAGAAAACGAAAAAGGGTAACTTCATTGAAATAGTTTCATGTATTAATGTAAAGCCTGGTGGTTGCATAAGTGGAATGAAAGAATATTATAAAAGTGATTTATAAAAGTATTAAGAATGAACAAAGTATAAATGAATGTAAGTTTTATCTGAGCATAGAAATCAAGACAAAGATAAGATTATTTGATGGTTCGGTCATATGATAAAAATGAATGGTAAGAATATATATATTAGAGAATATATAGCTAGATAAGAAAATGAAAATAAGTGTATGGAATGAAAATAGATGATTTCCGTAGAAAACTTGGCAGGAACAAATTAAATGAAGATACTGGAAGATGTTTATCGGATTTTAATAGCATCAAAGAGGGAAATTGATTGAAGAGTGTGGCACTCTATCCACTCTAATGATAAAAGTATTAATTAGGTATGATCTATTATACTTTTTCATCGTTTTCGCGTGTTTTTTTCGCTCAATTTATTTGTTCCTCACATATTCCATGAAAGAGTATTGGTATTAAAAATATATATTATTCTTAAATGGCCTTATTGTACTTGGAAATCCATAAATGTAACGAGGTGATATAATTATTTTTGTTTGTTTGCCACACAATTTCATAAATACCGTGGAAGGTATCCAACCCTTCAAGAATGTCTAATATTTACTTGAAGATAGTAATACACACCAAATACCGCACGACGTGCGACTACCCCCATTACTACGGGCGTAATTTTTCGGCCCTTCACTATTCAAACAGAAAAGGTTCCGCATCTGCCCCCGATCTGCGGAAAATCCCGCTCGGGCGTCTCCGCCGCCGCTCGGGCCGGGGTGCGCAGCGCGGGTGCGCAGCGCACATAACCTCAACCGGGGCAGTCAGTTTGGCGACGTCCGCCTCTGAGCGGGCATGTCCGGGAAATGCGAAAATCGCCGCGAACCAGAACCGATTCTGAACCGAAATCGTGCTGGAACCGAACCGATATCGCGTGGATTCTGAGGCTGCGAACGCCTGTCATGTGAAAACGTTACAGTGAACCGCGTTTGGGCGTGTTTTGAGTGGGAAATGGGCGAGTTCCAAAAAATGGGAGTGATTCGTTCACGTTGAGTTACACTGACAAGTGATTTTATGTATGTATGTGTGCGTTCAGAATTTATGTTCAACTGTGATTTTTTGTGTTAAAAATGGAAAACCGAAGAACATGTAACTAGTTTCGGTTTTGATAACAGGTACAGAATTATGTTGTTATATTTATTTTTGCTATATATTTTGTATATATTTGAGATGTGTTTATTTTGATTTTATACACGATTATCTAGGTACGTATATTCTGTATTATTCAAAACTTCGTCAATATATTGAAAAATAATTGTCTGTAAATATAAATAAAAATATAATATTTATCCTAATTTCAGATAATCTTGGTCTTAAATCTTTATAAACTTTTACAACAAATAGAGTTAAGAGGAAATCTATCTAAATCTCTGAAATATCATTGTATATGATAGTTAATTAATGAAGATTAGGCCAAATATATATACATATATTGCTTTAAAAATTGTGAAAACGAAAAGCAATGGAAAAATTTTAAAGAAACCCTGGAAAAATGTTACAAATTTTTCGCTTTTTTAGGTTATGTACAATCTTCAAGTGCCTACGAATCACAATTTTTTTTATAATTTCAAATAATTTTTTTTAATTCTACTCGAACTTTTAAAATAAGCCAATCAGAGTCCGTTGACCGTAGTATGTGACGTATTTAAAAAAAAGCGTTATTTTATTTTTATTATCAAATTATCTAGTAGAATTGTTAGTTAAAAGGTTAAATACAACAAAATGTGATGTAACATCTTGACATTTGCTCGCTGCGGTAGGTTAATTAGGTAAAGAGGATAGAGTGCCACAACTTTTACCTTGTCGACATTCATACATAATTCTCAATCGATTGTCATGCTATTATGTCTCTTTTAGTTATCACATATTTTTGATACTATCAACAATTTTGTCGTTTAACTTTCTCAGCATCCATTCCTTAATAATTTGTTCCACATGGAAAAGTTATTTCATGGGTCGTTAACGACCCATTCTTAATCCTATTCGATACGCTTATATCAGTTTCACATTCACCCGTAACTTATTAAATGTTATTTTCCTTCGTTATGCCATCGGCAGAATTTAGGGGTAGTTATACTAAAACTACCCGGCGCCATCTGACTATCTGCAAAATTCCTGATGACTTCTTGAAGTACCTGCAAGTACCTTCATGGTCGTAGGACTCCTCGGTTCTATCTTTTACCATCCTCGTCCTACGGCCTCTTCATTTCATTCGTGCGTTTTTTGACTTGTTTGAAGTACTTTAGCATGCGCAGTCGTACTGTGGAAGGGGGGGGGGGGTAATTAATAAAAATATTATACTTTATTTTTGCCACAAATATATTGAAAATATCAACATCATGTTTCAGGGCCAATGGTCTATCCGTCAGAATACAATATAAACCAACTAATTAAAAATCTAAAATTGAAGAAATTACTGTAAAAATATAAAATGTAATGTATTTTTGATTTTTAATTTATTGGTATATATCCATTGTGTCCTTAAGAACGGGCCGTTGGCCCAGAAATATGTTGATATTCTCAATTTATAAGTTGTGGAAACAAAGTATATTTTTTCAGGTTTGTGTTTACTGGAGTATTATTCCGTGTTGTTACGACCTTTCGGGCCGACGTTTCGGATCCCATTGCAAGGTACATCATCAAGGCCCTGCAATGGGATCCGAAACATCGGCTCAAAAGGTCGTAACAACATGGCACAATACCCCAGAAAACACAAACCTAAAGATTCTGAGAGGCCGTGAAAACCTAAGAACATTCTTAAGTATATCTTTATTAATTATATTTAAAATGTTGCCACAAAATAATTTGGTCTTGTTGAAGAATTTATTTATTTATATTTATAAGCGGAAATTATCGTATGTGTATCCGCTTTAGACTAAAAAACTACTGGACCGATTTACGCGAGGATTTTTGCAGAATTATTTGCATTTTCCGGAGAATGTTTAAAGTTATTGAAATCCTAGATGTAAATAATTTTAAGGGCGTAAATATTTATTATTATTTTTCTATAAATATTATTTATCTATATATAGATATATAAGATATATATATATAATATATATATATATATCTATATATATATATCATTGCATCACAACACTATATATATACCATGCATGCAACATAAAAATCATTGCATCAGAAATAAATTTAGGGGCGTACATTTATTTATTTATTTCTTTTAAATTTATTTATACATATGAGTGAAGGTAGTTGCTTCACTAGACAGTGTCTGTTCTGAAGCAACTACCTGTACAGTTTTTTTTAAAGTTTAGACATTAGCAAGATATAATATATATACTATAAATATATATATTATATTACAAATAAAATTGATATAATGTATGTAAGAAATAAGCACAAACAAAAAACTATATATTAGAGAATTATACATTTAGACATTGTATATAGGGAGTAAAATCATTCAAACAGAAGCCAACAAAGCGGTTACCAAATGTAGGCAGACTACAAAACGACAGCAAAGTGTCGTATGTGACAGCTTTAATTTCATTGCAAAACAATTTTGTGACTATATTAATATGGACTGTATTGATATGGCTATATTGATATGGATAACACATTGGTCTCATTTTTTGTCCTACCCACACCAAAGAGCCACCTTGTTATTTGCTGCTTGAATTCTTTTAACACCTTAAAACCCTTTACGTCTAATGGCAGGTTATTGTATATTCTTGGAGCACAAAAAATGAAAAATCTCTGTCCGAACTTTGTGTTCATTCTCGGCACCGTGAAGTTTTCACTTATCTTGCTCCTTGTATCCCTGGCCTCTGAACGTGCATGTGTGGATGGGATCTTAAAAAAATTTATTATTTATTTTTCTATAAATATTATGTATGTATATATTTACACAAGTAACAATATATCAATATAAAATCATTGCCGGTTTCAGCTAGTTTCTTATAAAATTGAGCTGTTTGTTCTGTAACCTGTCCATATAGAGCATCACATCTCTAGTGCGGCAATCTTCCTCATTTTATCTCCGTATCCGTGTCTCAGATCCAAATATTACACGGTGTGTATTCGAAGAATTTGTATAAGTACTACTTAGCTCGTGAGTATAATTAATGTTTGATGAGAATGGAAGACTGAGGGAATCAAAAAAGGGATTAAAGTGAATGGCGGTAAGAACGCAGTAATTGCCAAAGGGAACGTTTCATCTCGGTAAGATTAGCGATGCGAAACGGAATTAAAATAACAAGAATAATTTACGATCGTAAATGCACGGAAAAGAAAATGTAGAAGTTCTGTAGTAGAAAAGCCCGTATTGAAGGTGTATGTATGTGGGAAATCTGTTTACTATAGAGTGAATCATGAATATGAAAATTATACTAAATGTAATATTCTTGGGAAGAATAAGACAAAATTTGACTGAAGAAACAGCCATAATAATTTATAAATCAACAATTGCACCTCCCATTTTTTAATTTTGTTCCACGAAACAGCGATGATCATTCTAAGGAGAATTTATACTTTTAAATTAAAAATATGTCAAGAGATTGAAATTGGCAGACAATTAAACAGGAAATAAGGCTTAATACAACGATTTTCAAATATTTTTTCTTAAATAATAGAAAACTAAAATACTTAAAACATAAAATAACATTTAAAATTAATATTAAGGGACATAAAACAAGACATAAGAATTCCAAGTAGAAAAAACAGAAATCCTGAAAATATTTTACTTTATAAAGGACAAAATACAATTACCTACAAGCGAGTGTAACAAAAAAATAGAGAAATATATATGTACATGTTAAAGATGAAAAGCTGACGTCCTAACGCAGAATAAAACTGAATTATTTAATAAAAGTGAACATGTGCTTGGGTAGTATTAGTTAATATTAAAATCATATTATTTACTGAATAAACACTAGTAAATAAATAAATTATTTGATTTGATGTAAGAATTTTTAATATCCGTCGCAAGTTACTTTCATGATGGTCCAATATTTTCCAGAAGACAGAAAAATTGAAAAAAAAAATGAAATTTTAAAGTCGCATATTTCTGTAGCTATTGACGTTAGGATAAAGTTGCATGAATATTTTCGACTCATTATTAAGGCAAGAATCCACATGTAAGCTAAAACATGAACCCCCTGCGTCAATACTCAAGATATTTTTCTCAAACTCTTCTCATAAAAAAAATCTTATAAAAAAATAATAAAACTTAAAAGTTTGGTATGCAGATACCTGAACTATAAAAACTTACCTTTATGTATTTTATTTTTAGAGGGTCACATTATTGGGTGTGTGATTTTTATAAATTGACATGATCATTAGCAGACAAAACAAAACGATAGGTGGTGGGCTGTAGAACAAAAAAGACTTAAAAGAGATGTTGAAAATGTCTACCTGGGATGCAGATAAAATGAAAACTATTCCTCTATGGAAATTAAATGTCGTACAGAGCAAACTCGACTTGCATTCTATTGCATGAGGTAAATATACAGCAGCCATGATCTCAATTTAAATTAACGAATTAGAATTTTACGGTTCTACGTGTTCCCTGAACTTTTATAAACATGGAGTAGATTCCTGGACTCAATGAA
Organism: Agrypnia vestita; assembly: GCA_016648135.1. Lineage (NCBI taxonomy): Eukaryota > Metazoa > Arthropoda > Insecta > Trichoptera > Phryganeidae > Agrypnia > Agrypnia vestita. Next base: position 26,317 of record JADDOH010017874.1, read on the forward strand.
ACTCAAAACTTTTCGACGTAAGCTCAGGTATCTACCAAGATTTTATTTTTGAAGTGATACTTCTTTTGGCGCATTTAAAGTAATTTTTTATCGTAACGGAAGGTGCGCACGTAACATGAAGCGAAACATGCAGCGGAAATACAATACATGCAAGTTTACGAATGTCTCGATCGTTTTTTAAGAGTGTTTTTCTTTATTTAGTTATTTATTTAATATTTACGGAAGACCAACAGCATAACAAAGAAGCATAGAAAATATTAATATAATATAGAGGGCCAATTATAGGTCTCCACTTTTAGAAATATGTTAATAATGATAAAAATGTTACGAAATATACTTTTGCGTGTTAAGAATAATATAAAAAAAAAGAATAAAAAAAAATAAACTAGAGAAAAAGATACTTAATTAGTAAGCAGAAAAAAGTAGGCATGTTAAGAATAATAAAACAAGAATGAATAAAAAAATTTAACAAAAGAAAAATAAACTTAATTATTAGCAGAAAAACTTAGGCATGTAAAGAATAATATAACAAGAAAGAATAAAAAAATTTAAACAAGAGAAAAAGAGACTTAATTCTTTGTACAAGTATAACTTTTACCGTGCATACATGAGTACTTGAACGAATTTTCCTGTACCAGTATATAAAAACTGACTTTAAAGTGAAACGATTGGCTCATTTTGTTTGTAAAGCTTAACAGCAAACAGATTTCCTGTAAAATTGCTTTTTTATACATGCCTATGTTTACATAGAGACTGTCGATATGATGATCGGAACTACAAAAAGCATCCATAAATTACCTGGATTGATAGGGTTACTAATATCTAATTGCAATGAAAACTAAATCTTTTGAAAGATAAAACCTTATCTTTTGCTAATGAAAAATAAAATCCTTAAAAATGCAAAAAAGTACAATATCCTGAATCTCAAAACCCAATCTTGCGAACAGATATCCTGGAAGACAAAAAGCATCAAACGTGTAAGGGAACTTTTAGTTTTTCGATGCCTCTGTGATAAAAACCAGCCAATTTTCGAAATCGAAAAATTTGGCATTTGAACAGAATAAAATGTCGAGATTGCTCACATTTGTCTACTAGGCATTCCATTTTGAAGGCGTGAAATTAAGCAAAATAATAAGTATTACGTAAAAACAAACATAATATCGTGTAGAAAAGAAATTTGTCTTCCGAATCATCCTTTAAGGTACTGATTCACATGCTTATTAGTGGCACGTGAGTATGCGCAGTATTGACCTTCTTTAGCCCTTGCTTATTAGTGGCATGTGTGTACGTACATTGCCATTATATTTTTTTTGTATACATTGCAATTAATGAGCATGCTCATTAGTGGCTAGCTCAAAAATCAACAGCCGGTTGATTTATGAGCATACTTATGTCATTCACCACGAGAAGGGGTATATTTTGAGCACGTGTGAACAGGCTTGCTTATGAGCACGCTAATGTCATTTGCGGCAATTATCGACTATCATTGTGATCTTCTCAGTCCGCGACAGATGAAATAAATATGGCGTGTTGGGGAGATGACAAACATTACTTTTCGTGACTTATTATAGGAATTACGAATGTCTGTGGAATACTCGGTCACCGCTATGTAAAAATAATATAGCAAGAAATAATGTTTATGAAACATTATTAAAGGACATTAATGATTCAAATCTTAGAATAAAAATTATAAAAATTAAAATCAAAAATGTGCGGATGGAAATTCGGGAACTATTTTGATTTACTGGTTCACTTGAATTTTTTATTTCAGTTTACAGTTTCCATTTTGAACAAGAGCGTCTCTATTCTATGACAAGACCATACCAGTAATAAGCATGTGTGTCTGATTAAACCCAGGAACTGTTTAGATTTATTCGTTCACTTTAATTTTCTATTTCAGTTTGCAAAGTTTCAATTTTAAACTAGAGTTCCTCTCTATTCTATGACAAGAGAATGCATCTAATAAGCATGTGTGTTTGATTTTTAGCTTTGAGCATGTTCATCTATGAGCATGCTTGAAATAAGCATGTTAATAATGAGCAAGTCTGTACAGTTGTTAGGGCATGCTAGTTTTGAGCATGCTCAAAATAAGCGTGTGTATCTGTAGCTTTAACTATTTATTTTAATGTTGGCGCGGATTTTAAAAATTAAAAAAATGGTAATTTTTTGGAAATGGTAATGTTTACATCTAAAAGATATGTTTATTTACAACACGCGTATGAAGATATTATGGGATGGGCATAAGAAGTTTATCCAGATAGATATGCGAATATGATGGAGCAATAATTTGGACCATGTTTGATCTAGCATGACCGACAGAAAAAAGCTTGTAAGATTACAATGTCAGAAGATGTACGTGATGATCTGTGAACATGTTTCGGTACTAGTACTAAAATATTCTGTAAGATGTACTGATACTGAAATGATACTGAACATTGGAAAATCAATAATCTACCCTTCTATACGATGTGGGCTAATTTAGTTACACAAGACATGTATTGTTTATTAATTGGACAAAATTAGATTGCCCTGTTTTCCGATGAAAATTAATGTAATAAATACTAAGGTTGGTTCGCAACATCCATTGAAACTTCATTGAAAATAAATATATTTTTTTTAAATTCTGACTTAAAACCAAAATGTATAATTTTTACACGCTTTTATTAAGCTTCACTTGTCTTTCAGCGAGAAATCTTGTAATAAATATTTTACCCACTTCCTGATCTACAATCACTCCTTCCAGGCATATTCTGGATGTCCATACAATAATCACTCATTTACATTAACAAAATTATTTTAATGATTCAAAACAATTATACAAAATGCTGATCTATTATTTAATGTGTATTTTTTTACAAGTGACGTTTGAGTTTTGAGGAAAGGTTGATTTCAATATTTAATGTGATGAAAACAAAAAAGGATGAAAAATATATTATTTTTAAAAATATTTAAAAAACAAGAAAGTAATTTTCTAACAGGCACTGTATTAAGAATGATCACGGTGTATGCCTATGTCAATAAATTCGTTCGTAAGCGTTATTACGATACTTGCATACCAAGATATCATGGTATCCACCCAATATTTTTTTCGAGTCTTAAAAACAATGTTGCTTTTAATGTATTTGCGTGAAAAAGACCAAATCGATTTTATTGATATAAGTTTTAACTGCGATCGCTCTCATTATTGTTAAAAAATATTTATTCCTTTTTAGTGACTTTTATATGAGCGAATTGATATTTTATTTTAAAACATAATATTTTTTTATTCAATAAACTTCACTTACAGCTTCATACACGTTGAGTTGTGCTTTTGTCATAATTATAATATTTTATATTACACATTTATATTATGGTATTTATTCATAAATATCCATATAAATTTATATCATCACTATCCCTATAATTTCACACCGTAAATTATAATTAAAAAATAACATTTTATTTTAATTAACCATGTAATTATTGATGCTATAATCAAAATTTTACCTCTGAAGCAAGCTAATACAGGTCTCAGGCCCTGTGGTCACCCTATAAAGACTTCCATACGTGTTTCCGATATAAATATATTCGTTTTTTTGAGTCTTTTATAGTTTATTATATTCAATATATTTTGTTTGTAGATAGCAGTCTGTATTTAATATGATTTTAGAGGCGGAAATAAAAGCGATATATGCACCTCTGGATCTTTTCCGCTGTAAAACTGTTCGATTCGTTGAAAACGAAAAAAACATTTTGCATCACAAAGTAAATTACATATCGCTCATGATAAAACTATGCCTCGTAAGCCTCTTAAATACACAATTCACAGGGGAGGCAAAGAGCTGCATAATACCTAGATTCTTTACAATAATAAGAATATGAGGGACTGCTTTAATGGAATAAGAGACACAAGTAATTTATTGTTTATATGATACAAGCTTTTGCCAGACAATATATTTTTTAATATTATTTTTTATTTTTTAATACATACACGATATAACGAACCATTAAAAAAAACAATGTACTTATAAAAAGAAAAAAGTGACATAAAAAGATATATGAAAAGAGATATGATTAACAAAACATTAAAAATGAAAAGATAATAAACAAATCAAATATAAAACTCAAAAAGCAATAAAACTCAAAGCAAATAAAATAATAGTAAGCTAATCAAGTCTGAAATTCAAGAGACAAATAAAATAATAGTAAGAAAATCAAGTCTGAAATTCAAGAGACAAACAAAATTACAGCAAAATGAAAAAATTGTAAGCAAATCAAACAAATCAAATCTGGAACTGAAGAAGCAATTAAATTACAACAAAATAAAATGAAATATGAAATTCAAAAAGCGAAAACAAAAGATAGACATGACATCGATAATTAAAAATGAATGAATTCGTCCAGAAGTGCTTTCTTGTAGGCGGCTAGTGTTTCCGAAAAAACATCCAATAGGTAGCCATACTCGTTTCCTAACCTATGGAGCCTTCTAATAGGTGAGCTATAAAGATTATTTACACTAACATTGTCACAATGAAACGATATACTTTGTCTAGTGCTCCTTGAAGGGATGTGATAAAAAGTTAGCTGCGTTAATTCTGAACTGTTGTAACAATTATTTTCGATTTTATACAGTAATATGAGGTCGCAATCCACACATTTTGAAGACAAATACACCAAAAAACTTGATTTTGACAAAAGTGTGGCATGCGAGGTATTATTTTATCAAGAGCGGTATACACAGTGAAGTAAAGCCCGTGTCAGGGTAGAATTATGTGGCGTTCTATCTTCCCTCACAATCAACTATATACGAATGTCAACTGTAGATCAAACAGCGGCCTGTAACTTTTGGAATCTCCGGCCTCCGAGGCTGTACGCGTAAGCGCGATGAACTTTCAAATTGTTTGAAATCCTAAAACTCCCTCGTTTGACACCCCCACCCCGTGGAAGACGCCATAGAGATAAGCCTTCGGTATCTGACGCTAGATAGGGTTCGTAAAAAGACGCATGAGCGTAAGAGGGAAATGGGTTAGGGGATATTGGGTGTAATATACAAAAGACAAAGCCAGAAAAATCTCTTGTTTTTGGTATTAGGTCAATCAATTCTCCAGAGATGGGCAAAGGAACATCTGAAATCACAACATTTTTTTTTATTTTGCCCAAAAGCCTATCTTTCCCTAGTTCGGTTATTGTGCTATCCGGTTTAAACAATTTTAAAATCTTATTCTATGAATTTAATAAAAAACGAAAATAAGGATAATATTTAAGACTAGTTTCAGTGCCCATAAATCGGCGTTTATTAGCTAAAGAACTTTAAGACAGCTTGCATAAAAACATAATTATTGGTAAGAATATTTGCTGAATTTAAGAATAAGATAGCAACGAATACAATATGCATTTTTTGTATGCAGGCCTTACAAGAATACAGTTACTGGATTTGGTCCCCAGAGTGATGATTAATTAATCGAGGATAAATTATAGAAGTCGCACAGAGACGAAACTATTTATATATGAGAAAAGTAGATGGAAGACTCTTATACGATGGCTCAGGGCTATGAAACTACCAGGCAAGGGCGTGCCACCCCGCACCGGTCATATAAACCGTTGCGAAGCGGTACAAAACTCTTTATTTATTAAAATCAAAGGTTCTATAGACATAAACAAAGATACAATAGAAGAAAAAATATGAGTAAGAGTAATATGTTATTGAAAGTGAACAAAATATACAGCAAAAAAGAAAAACAAGCAAGCAGCAAAATCTAAAAAAATAAAATATCATGTAAATAGTTAAATTCAGAATATTTTGAGTTTGTCTAAATTTTTCAGAGCACAGTACTGGATTTTCGTCATCGGGACATCATTAATCAAGATTATAGATGTCTCGCAGAGACGAAATTTTTTTTATGGGAGAGTAGGTATGGAAGTCTTTTTAAATATTATATATAAAGCATATTGCTAAAAAAATCCAATTAAAATAGATATATCACAGGCGACATCTGTGGTTAATTAAAGGGAATAAAAAATCTTTGGATGCCGGTCGCGCTAATGATTATTACAATACATATACGAAACAGGTTTTAAAATTATAATATATACAACTTCCAAAAAATTTATAGAGTGGAATTCTATCATGGGTGGAATGGTGAACGTTCCATTGCGTAAATTGATCACTTAAGCCAGCCGTACGATATTTCGTCAGCCATATGAAGATCCGAAGACTTTCATACTTACTTTCCTATAATTTCGTGTCTGTGAGACATCTATAATAAATTGTCGTGTTAGCTGTCGGCAAACTCCATTCAATTTATCTCCCAGACGTTCACGGTGCATGGAGAAGATAAGTCGAACTAGCCAGATCATATACGCATTCACATCCGGCATCACGTTTAAAAGTCCTCCTTTTTTCCGTTTAAACTACATACAGACTATTCAGAGAATTTAATGTACTGGACGTTAGACAGCTGTTCGTTAAGTTTACCCTCATCTTCTACATCAAAAACACAAACCACCTAACAGCAACCAGTAACTCGCATTCATATAATACTAGACAAGCATTACGAAACCTTGACGAAATACCAAAAACTAAGACAACATATGGACAGAAAAATTACTCATACATAGGGCCTAAAATATTTAACATATTTAAAACAGACTTCCCGGAAATCGGAATATACTCAATTAATAAAATAAAAGGTTTAGCAAACAACTGGCTTACCTCCAAAGGTAGAACAGCAACTGAAAATTTACTTACTGTAATTGCAAAATAATGTCTACAAATAAAAATATATACCTATATAAATAAATAAATTAATTAAGGAAAATAAAAAATAATTTTAAACAAAACTTTAACCCTTTTTACATTAAACAATTATTCTACACATATTTACACTTGGACTTATGACTCACTCAACTTTCACTAACATTGCACTTGATACTTTGTAGATATATAATTACTACCTTATGAAAATAAATATTACCGACGAATTCAAAAAAATATTATAATTGTGTTCTATAACGCCACTCTGGGACAGGCGTAGCCTAGTAGAGTGGCATAATCCAAAAATTTAACAAAAAAAAATGCATAATTTATTTTATAATTTATTGTTAAACTAGTATTAAGTACCTTTATTTGTAAACAAGGATTTTTTGAAATAAATAAAAAAATTATTTTTTCCTTAGGTAATATGTATTTTCAGTATACTCTTGACTTTTCATTAATATTTATTTTCGCAAAGAACTTTTCAAAGACCTCATATCGGATGTTACACGCGACGAAAATCTGATTATCGCTTTACAAGAAACGCGTAAGTCATGTCGAATATGCAAATCAAGCATTTAAAAGTAAATTTGTCAGGTTTTTTCTGATTTTCCATATATATAAGTTATTATGTAAATTTTCCACTGCCTTAATACCCTTTCGGGCGAAACATTATATTTACAGCCTATGTTGTGCATTAGCCCTTGTCAACGATTACTATCGCAAATCTTAATTTTTGTAATTTTTTTAAAATAAAAAAACATTACGATCTTGGAATTTGTAGTATTTTAAACAAATTTAAAGAATTAAAACTAAACAGACAAATCTATCTACTATCTATTGATAAATATTTGGTTACCAAAGAAATTCAAACCCAGATCTTTTTGGCATGGGAATTACTGTACCAATTGCTCGATTTCTAATATTATGAAGCCTTGTGTAAATGATCTGTCAAATATAGAATAACTACGATACAAAATATACTTAATTCAGTAAAAAAGTGAAGTTGCAATTTATTTTGTGCATTAACTATAAAATAAGAAAATGATCAGTAAAATATATTTTTTTTATTTAATAGATAAAAATATTTTCTTACAATAATGGTGTTTTACAGTTTCCACATAGTATTTCTCTTCTACTTGAGTAATATTATCGTGCGTGAGTAAAATTAAACAAATAAAAATGTGCAGTTATTATTTAAAATGAATATAGTAAAGAGAAAATTAAAGAAAAATTATAAGCAAAGACATACAACATTATGCAATAAATAATATTCTAAAAAAATAAATAAACTATATTCGGGGTTTATGTATCATTTACGCAACACTGTATATAGAGGTGTATATTCCGTATATATCATCAAAAAAATACGAGTTTTCATCCAGAAGAAACACGAGTGTTATATTCAGGGTATAATTGAGATAATCCAAAATGCTTTGCTGGTAGATACCTACCCAAATTATGAATCGAATTTTTTATATATTAATATTCAATAGTTACATCATATATTAAGAAGAGTGATATCAAAGTTGTTTTTTTTTTCAATATTTCTTGTATTCTATTAAATGTTAAACTTATTATGAAAATATTACAACTTTCATCAAATATTAAAAATTCGTTCGCCATAATATTCGAGTAAGTCAAATAAAATGATAAAAAACTTAAAGACTTACGGTTCAAATATCTGCTTGGATTCTTATAAATAAGTCAGTTGTACATGATAAACCTACTGTTTGATAATGTCCTAGTAAGCCAAACAGCTGTTACATTTAATGCTTTACGGAAACTTGCAGAACTTAATAATAATATTTATTAAAATTAAATTGATTTTAAATTTTATTAAAAATAAATATAATGGAAGAATTCCCAAAGACTAACATAAATCAGTTCATAAATTAAATTTACCTGATCCTGGCCGGAAGAAATGGTATACTTATATTTTTTTACCAAAAATTTTTCATACAATGCCCGAAATTCAGAACTTTGACCTTCGCTTTGATTATTGGAAAGCTCTTTAAATTTGCATAAATCGTTCATTGAATTATTGGC